>ML439260.1:68862-81867 GCA_005239525.1 Nicotiana knightiana
CCACGACAAGATATGAATCTTTCGTTACGAGCGCGTAAAGCTGAAAATTATGTGACTAAGATAATGCCGGGTAATGTAAAGCAAAAGAGAAGCAATCTTATTTAAGATGAAATAAATATCCACTAGGTCATCTAAAAATGAAGATAAAAGGGGAGATAACTCTAATAGCCTAATCTAAACAAAACTTGTAGTTGATCAATTCTTGACTGCTAGTCTCCGGGTTCTTCTTCTTCTTCTCCTCCAAATTGGCCGAATCTTCATCAGTCAGTAAATTTACGTTGTCATATGCAGATACCTCAGTCTCGGCAGCTGAAACTTTTGCCTGAATCTCTTCAACCTCCTTTTGAGTCGCTTCTATAACACCTTAGAGGTTCTCCTTCTCTTGTTGTAATGTCTGCAACTTCTTCACAACTCTCTTCAGTTTCTTTTCACTAGAGGAAACTTTCTTGAATTTCTCACTTGCTTCAAGTTTGAACGATTCAAGATGCTCCTTAGCTTTGGAAATCAGCTCCATCTTCTCATCTTGACTCGTCTTATCAGCCAAAGTGGATCTCTCTTGGTCATATGAAGTAGCAAGCTCGAAAAGAGAATCCAATAAACACTCTAATGGAGAAAGATCTAAAATGTTCGCTTTCTTCATATCCTTGAAAATCTCAGTGATTTGCTCCCTATAAGATGAGAACAGTTCAGCACGAGTTTTGAAGAGTCTCTTGCAATTATCCTCCCAAAGTCCCAAGATGAATTCCTTTTTGCGATTAAAGACAATTTTCTTTCCTTCAAAAACAGACACTACTGCATTTGTCATTGGTGGGACGCGAGTTAATCCCATTTGGAGTTTTCTTTTTAGGGCTTCGTCATGAGGAAGAGATGATTCCTTTGAGGAAGACTTCACTTTAGGTGTAGGCCCTCCAATATATTCATTACTCACTTGCGGTTTGTCATGTGGGGATACCACCGGATGCCCAATTACATTTAACTGCATAAGGAAAAGGCAAAGAAAGTGGGAAATGTTTTTTAGTGAAGCTATTCGTTCGATTTAAAAAAAAAAAAGAAAGGGCAAGGTGATTGTATTTTTACCTCCTTGTTACAAGCCGTATGCGTTCTTAAGGGACTATCAACACTTGGAACCTCTACGATCTCTACTGGGTTAGGCCATTTCATTTTCCAATTTTGATCTTCATTGGTACTCTGGCTTGTATCTTGAGGAACTTGCGTGCTAAATGGAAGAACTGGAGGATGTTTCTCTATATCTATTGAAGTGCACACCACCTCTTTCAAAGCTGCCTTTGAGGATTTAAGCTTCTTTTTCTTATGTTGTGTAACTACTTTTGGGATTGGAGTAGGTGACTCCTTGACTTTTGAGAGTTTCTTTCCAACACCTTGATCTTCACCTCCTAAAGGAGTAGTAGACTTTAGCCCAACATTGTCAACCAAAGCTTGTAAATTATTCTCGAGAAACTTCCCATACGCTTTCTCCCACCAAGACATATAATTGGTGGAGAAAGGCTTCTCCACAGGATCTCCCATTGGGGGAAAGCCGCACGTGATATAGACTGGTAGAATGTGCAAATCCTCCAAAATCTGAGTCCTTCGTCTAGAGAGGCGTTACGAATATCATTTACCAAAAAACCGGGGACGTTCTGGTAAAACCCAAGTTGATGACCAAATCGATGCGGACTATATGGCTCGATGATGAATGAGTTACCATAACTCAAAGGGAGGTAATTAAAACGTAAGCTCATGAAGTAATTTGACTCCAACTCTTGAGGGGCATCGTTATCCACATAATAATAAGCAGGATACTTGGTTAACATTGTTTGTGTCCAAATTATATCTTCCCCATTTTGGATGCATTTTCTTGCATTATTTTTGTCAAAGTACCTCGCAACTCCCTCTCCTGAGTATGCCACCATCAAAGGGACAGACATACCCTTAGCAAGTGGGTAATGGATTTTGAAGTAATGTGCAAGGTAGCCGTAAACATAATGAATGGGAAAACAAAATTCGACCTGATCAAGTTGGGAAGAACACGAAATCTTACTCAAACCATGATAAATACTTGCCAAAACTTGGACCGCAAGACTAATATTTCTCCCGGTTGCCATCGTGCTTGCCATCTTAAAAGTCTCGGGACGAATGAAGTTTTCTTCCTTGGGAAACACTAAGGCACATAGCCAAATTGATAAGAATGCTGCTACATACATTTCATTTTTCTTGTTAGACCTCACCCTAATCTTGGAGAATATAGCTTCTTGATCACTTGACCACCTAGTTGTCTCAAGAATAACTTTGTTAGGATTACGTGTCGACTTTAGGCGTGCGGATTTCTTTTCCTTTCGCAGTGGGGTAGGTTTATATATTAAAGTTTTTTATACAAAAAATTTGTCCACTTGTTGAAGGAGACCTTTTGGTTAGCACACGTACCTTCCTTAAGGTGATGGAAAGCAGCAAATAAATACTCACAAGAACGGGGAATAAATCTCATCTGTTTTTCGTCCAAATCGATGAGTTCTCTTGTCTCCGGTACCACTTCTTCGTACGGAGAACCCGAACTGGGAAGACCTCCGAGAATATGTAAGTCCCAAAAGGAGATAAATAGTTTCACAGCTGATCTAAGCAGCATTGTTCGTCTTGGGGCACCAAGCCTCACAAAATGCTTGCAAAATGTTCGAGTTTCGTTCATAAGTGAAAAGTGAGGCATTGTCAGCATCATAAAACTTTATTGTACTCAGGGTTTGTTGGATTCCACCAAGTACATCTTCTGCTCATTCCCAAAATCCTGGAATATGACGATACTCGCCCTCGATTGTTGTTGTGTTTTCCCAACGTACTTCGCCTTGAATTATGCGACACCCTAAGTTTTAAAGGGTGCTAGCAATGTTTAAGTGGTGATGGATTGGCGCTTGGAGAGATCACATCTTGGACAATGGGTTAGAAGTGGACTTGTGCTCCAAGGTCCAGTTTTCTGCATGGAGGGAGTTCCTCAAAGAAGGCCATGAGGCTGCATACTGGCCAGCTTGTGGGGTGTGAACCAAAAGCTTGGTTTGCTTTATGCCATCTTCAATATCGATTACGAGATATCTAAGTTTGGAGGAAGGTGAGGTATAGTCTCTAAAATTTGCCATCTCTTCGGGCTGCAAAAGAAAAAAAAGAGATCATCAAAGTCCAAATCAAGAATATTAGAATGGGCATAAATGTCTAAATGGATGAAATGTCCTCCGATAGTCAGGCCTTATTAGGAGTAATCTCTCCGATAGTCGGTTCATTTTGAGAGTAATTTCTCTGGTAGTCAATCCACATTGAGATTAATCTCTCCGATAAACGGATCATATTGAGAGTAATCTCTTCGATAGTCGATGAGAGTAATCTGTCCGATAGTCAGGTCATTTTGAGAGTAATCTCTCCGATAGTCGAGCCATATTGAGAGTAATCTCTCCGATAGTTGGGTCATTTTGAGAGTAATCTCTACAATAGTCGAGCCACATTGAGAGTAATTTGTCTGATAGTCTGGTCATTTTGAGAGTAATATCTCCGATAGTCGAGCCACATTGAGAGTAATCTCTCCGATAGTCGGGCCATGAGAGTAATCTCTCCGATGTTCGGGCATGGATGAATACCCATCCCCTCACGCCCTAATATTGTCTTCATCATACAGGGATTATCTCGTTAAACAAGAATAAATCCTTCTCGTTTGACCTAAGAAAAAAATAAAGGAGAAAAGAATGAAAAAGACGGCAGAAAATATACAGAAGAAAAATTACCTTGGGATTGCCTCCTTGGGTAACTCAAATATACTAGTCCAAATAAGTATATGGGCTAATATAATTAATCCAATATATATGGATTAAATAAATAAGTCTTAATCTATTGGGCTAGCCCATTTAATTGGGCAAAAGTGATGAGCCCACTTCATTAAGCCCAAGATATCATCTTCCTAGAGGTCAAGTTTGGTATCACGTGTCAAATGACGTGGCGCACCAAGTCAAATAGAAGAGCCAATAGGATTGTGCAACATGTCAAAATGACAAGGAATGCCAAGTCAAATTAAAGGTCCAATAAAACCACGCACATGTGCAGGTGACATATTCTGGCCAATCAAATGCGGCCTTGTCACACTTCAATTTGATTGGTCGAGAAGAGTTTGTTGTTATCATAACTCTTCCCTCCCACAACTATAAATAGGGGTCTTCATAACTCAGAAAAGACACCAGAAGTTATAACAAGAAGCAAGAGACAACTCATGGATCAAACGCCGCAAATTTCTCTACAAGTTTCAAGCTTCAAGCAATCAAGTTCAAGTTCAAGCTCTAGAACGAAGAACAAATCAAGGCCAAGTTCAAGATATCAAGCTAAAGATCAAGAACAAGATCATCGTTCGTGGCGACAACTACATATTCAAGATCAATCTTAAAGGCCCTTGAATTTATTTACTAATGAAAATAAGAATTAGAGGATTTATAGAGATTGTAACACTCAAATATTTGAAATAAAATACTACGATTGTTGCGATATTTTTTGGTCCTGATTTTATTTTCTCGACACAAATTTATTGTCCACAGTAAGGAAAGAGGAAAATAAGTTCTTAACGAAAATATTTTCCAAAACATTTAAACCAACTAAACATGGAAAAATTGAAAAATATTTTTTCATACCAAACACGCCCGAAATTGAGAAAAAAAAACACTAATTAAGGAGAAATAAATAAAAGGGGAGGCGGTCTGAGATGGTTTTTGAGATTCAATGTTTTTTGAAAACATTTACTTGACTCTATGTTCTATTATTCTTTTTTTCTTAATTTGTCTAACAAGTTTTTGACCTTTATAAACAAACCATAAAAAATTTTATAATATATTTAAAATTACAAGTTTTCCTAGTACTTTTGACATAGACCAAAAAGCTTTGTTTTTCTCTTAAATATTATGCCCAGTCGAAAATCTTCATACATGAAATGAAGTATTTTCTTTTCATAGAAATATTTCCAAAAATCTGTGTTGTCGCACAACTCCTCAAATCAACCATGCACATTTGTGGAAAATAATTATATATTACTGGTATTTTACCAAATCAATGACTATATGATCTGTCTTAGCATAAATTAAGACTGTTTACCCTAAAATTTGGATAAGTTTTATATTATGGTTTTAAGGATATGTGATTTCACCCAATACCAATTGATAAATGCGAAATTAAATGACAGAATTAAACCGTAAATAAATCAAACCAGTGTGCCGATAGAGCTTCAGCCTCGAGTCAAGATACCCTCGAACGGATAAGTGTAAGAACAGTAAAACGGAATAAAATGATGAACAATGGAACAAGTAAGAAAGAAAGAGTTGCATTGCTTTTGTCTCAGTAAATAATGATCCTTACAAATGATTAGGACTCCTCTTTATATAGTAGATGAATTCTATTTATGGTATAACTCTAATTACAGAAGAAAATCGTATAATTAGCTAATTAACCGCTTTTGATTTTATCCGTTCCGAGATTCACACCACGATCCTCGACCAATCACGGATATCTCACTGTTCCGTTACTAAGCTATCCCCGGCGTTACTCGAAATATAACTCCCTTGGCATCGATTTATACCGACCTTGATCTAGCAAGAGACTTCGATCTCGAACTCAATGCCTCAGCTCTTTGATACAACGTCCCATCTCGATCGAATAGTAAAATCGGGTGGTCCGAATTTCTACCGTATATAGATAGTCTCCTCGTTTCATGGAATATAATGATAAGAAATGAACTGAGCTTTAGATTTATTTGATCTCGATAAACAATGATGTCATCCCCGTGATGTAAGTGATGGAAGTGACCGAAATATTCGGTCGGTACAGTTTCGCAAACCATTAATGAGCGTCAGTTGGCGATCGGCTGCTAGTGTCGTTGAACCGTCACCGTAAATCCACAAATAGGCTTCCTTCTCCTTGACTTAAACTTTACCTTCACCTTCATTTGCTCTTTTAAGCATTTATCTCTCTCAAGTTCTTCTCTTTCATTACTCCTTAGGTTTTTACCGCTAGTCTCTAACCACCAAACGTTACTATCTTTCTCTTTATTCAACCCATACAATGGCAAAAACATCCAAAATGGTTCCACAAAAGGAAAAATATTCCTCTTATTCTACATGACTGGCCAGTGATAAAACGCCGGTGGATATGCTCCCTAAGGAGTGTGTTCCCAGCCCGTATGTTCATAAATCTGACTTCAAAATCGAGAAACCTCCACTGGTCCCTGGTCGATGTGAGCACGTATCGAGGTACATCTGCTCGATAATATTGGGGTATCTTGACAAAATTAAGAAGGGATTGTAACTGGGGGGACAAAGTGATAGAGATCTCATCCCCTGAAGAGAGCATCACTACCCACGTGAAAGGGTATCTAAGTGCTTACACTTATCCTTTCACGTTGGGCCCCCTCGATCCAGTCATCACTGACTTTTGCCGTCAATATCAAGTGACTTTAGGACAAATACACCCTTCCTTTTGGCGTATAGTGATCATGCTTCTGTTCTTCACCAAGAAAGCCGAGGGGTTGCCATTCACCCTCGATCACCTCATCAGGTTATACAACCCTCGTATCTTTTGGGGGTTAATCAAGCTGCAAGGTCGAGCAACCAAGATGTTGTTCTCGAGAATTGACGAGGACAAAGGCCGAGGATGGATGGGCCGATTTTTTCGGGTGAGGACCTCCGATCTCATCCCGAAGGAGAAGATGCCATTTCTCGAGAAATGGAACTCAAAACGTAATTGTTATTTCACTTGTCAATTTCCATGATTCTTTCTGATTTATCTAATGTTTTCTTTCGTCATGCAGTAATCGTTCGGATTCCTCAAGCGATCCCCGACCTTGAGAGCTGGGTCTAAAAACTGGCCTCAACTTCTACTTATGTTGAGCGTTGTTGGCGCGACTTGGAAAAAGGCCAATGGGTCGCAAAGAACCATGGTGAGTTTCCTTCTGCACATATCTGATGCAATGGCGGTATTTATTTTCACTTACTTAACCTTTTCTTGTGCAGGCATGAGCAGAGATGCGGACCTGAGACCTCTATCTAGTGAGGATCGGGCTTCGACTCCGTCTCTGAAGCCGGAGAAGGATAATAAAAGGAAAATGGCCTCGACATCCGAGGACCCTTAATCCAAAAAGAAAAAGAGCTCGATTAGCAAGTCGAGGACGGTGGCTGCTGCCCTATCTTCCCACGTAGTTCAGAAACTAAGGGAGGAAGAGGAAGAAGATGAAGACGACGACTCAGTGCTGGTGACTCGAGTGAGGAAGACCGTCGAGACCTCCAAGGCCGCTAAATTTGGTGGTGATTAATGAGGCTCCGCCTCGTGCTGAGGAGGCTTTGAAGAAGGATTCGGGAAAAGTCCCGGAATATTCCGAGGTAGAAACTGCTTCTCGTCCAATGGTGAGTATAGCCAAGAGGGCTGGTCCCGAGACCCCTCAAGTCAAAAACAACAGGTCGCTCGCCATCTCCGAAGAGGCCATACAGGATGCTCAAGCTTTGGGGACTCCTGAAGTAGGCAGAGTCCCCGGTGAAGAGGATCCTTTTCGGGACTACTTTACCGGGGTCGAGGATGCCTCCGATCTCAATGGTGCAACCAACCTCCTTGAAGAGGCCCAACGTCTCCTGAACCGAGTAATTTTAAACTCTGTTGTTGGTGTAGTTTTCCTTTGTTTTTTCTTTTTCTGTCTAACTCCTTTCCTTTTTATGCAGGCTTTCTCTAAGTCCCTATCTGAATTAAGCCAGTTCAAGGATGATCTTTAAAGGCTTTCATAGGAGAGTAATTCTCTTAAGCTTCACTGTGCTCAGAAGGACGAGGAGCTAAAGGACCTCCGAGCTGACTTGGCTAAAGCTCGTAAGGAGCAGACGAGCTGGACGATCAGGTAATGACACTTTTGAAAAATCACGGGCTTGACTCGGGAATGGAGGCTAATATTTCAATATCTCAGCTGCAGCAAAAGATCGAGAGGATCGAGGTGTTTCGAAAGGAGGTCGACCAAGTGAAGGCAAACTCCAAGTGGAAAGAAGGCATGGACCGCCTCGCTGCGGAGAAAGAGACTGCCTTAGCCCAGTTATCGTCAATCAAAGCCGAACATCGAAGTGCAAGGGAAAAGTGCTTGGCTCAGGCTAAGAAGATTGAAGAGCTCGAAGCTCAGCTGGCTTCGGAACTAAAAGGCCCAAGCTGAGGTCGAAAAAACAAAGGCCGAGGCTGATACGACGGTGGCCATATATCTGGCTGATGCCGAAGCTGCTCAAGCTCAATTGAGGGAGGCTGCCGATCGAGAAAAATGGGTTGCTGAGCTTGCTGAATTCCAATCCCGGATAGACACCCTCGAGGAGTTCCATGCCCGAGGTTTTGACCTTTACGAGGAGATACCAAAGGCAAAGGAGCATGAAGGTGACGCTAGGCAACTGGCCTCTTATGATAATGATGGCGATGATGAAGACAGTAAGAGAGGGTCCGATAATGATGAGGGACCCGAGTAAGAAGATGTCCCCGAGGAGGGAGTCACCTCCGAACATAGCTAGGACATTTGTATTTTTATTTTTCTGTATAGGACCCCGATCGGTCTTTTGTAAATACCTTAATTCATATATATACGAATCTTTATTTTTTGAATTTCGTCTCAAATTTGACTTGTGATAATATCAATCTGCTTTGTGCCTTGTTAAATTTTCATATACTTCATGCCTTGTGAACAATATTTTTGAGACTTCGAACTTTAGGCAACTTGGCCGAAGCCAAACTAATACTGCCTTTGTGGTCGAGTGAGCTCTTGCTCAAACTCGAAGTAGTAAAACCCTTAGGTTTGAGTTGAGTGGGCCCTTAGGCTCTTGAATTTGGCAGATATGGCCTCAGAATAATGCCTTTTTTCCCCTTTTCGGCTTAAAATTTTTAGCATATAGTAATTTCTCATGCCTTAGCATAAAGTAAGTTTGTACATGTTGGGTTTTTTCAGGATCTAATATTATCGTAACCCTTTGATTTTTATGCTTTAGAACAAGTTTGTATTAAATAGTTCGATATCTGTTAAGGTTTTTTGAGGGCCGATATTATCGAATCCCTTTGATTATTTTGCCGAGGGTAGCCTTTTTTAACTGGTTTACGAAAGAATTCGAAGGCCTATTTTCATGGTGGAATTTGGACGACTCCGAGCCGCGTTAGTTCGGCCTTAGCCTTGGGTTTGCGTCTTGGGATTATTTTCCCAATAATACTTTGAACTTGTTCAAAGTGTTAGTCCCCGAGAAGGGTAGCCTTGGCTTATAAAATCGAGGGTTGCCTCTTTGAGGTCTTATGGTCTCGAAGTAAAATAGTTTGAACATGTCAATTTTTTGATGGCAGTCTCCGAGTACGAGGATGATCGTTCGAAGTTTAGTTTCACTCTGCCCTTGAGCCAATTTTCACAAAAAATCACAAGTATGGAACTCGTAAAGTAGAAATTTCATAAAGGCAAAAGACATCTAGTAAGGAAAAGTACTTCTTTCAACAGTTCATACATGCGTACATGTTTTGCAACTAGTGTTTGAGTAATCTACACGGACACGGTTCATTCGACCTTTTGGTCCTTTACAAAATTTTCCTATCGAGACCCTGTTGACATGAAGTATTTTTCTTGAAAACATAACATCCGAGGGTGATGCCCCCCAGTATTTGAGGTTGATTGTAAAGAATCCTCGGATACTCTAAGTCAGCACGAACAATGGTTACCTCATTAAAAACCTTTCCAGAAAAACCCATTTGGGATAAAAGCCGGTCGAAGGGAAAAAGAGTGCAACGCGTGCTTTAAGATCTAATATCTTCCTTCTTGGAGAAAACTTCGATGCCTTCGCTCTAACACCTGAAATAAGTTAGTGTAAAATATAAATGAAAAAGGAGAAGGTCATACCTCAATAATAATATCGTTGGAGGAGTGATATGTTTCAATTATTTAGTAGCTCGTCGTTTATCGTGCCAAGCTTGTAGGATCCCTTTCCGACGATGTCGAGGACTTGATACAATCCTTCCCAATTTGGGTCGACTTTTCCTTCGCTAGGGTCTCGAGTATTGAGGGTGACTTTTCTCAGATCTAAGTCCCCGATTTTGAAGTGGCGAAGGTTGGTCCTTCGATTATAATACCTTTCGATACGTTGTTTTTGTGTGGTCATTCGGATGAGGGCGGCTTCCCGTTTTGTCTAGTAGCTCGAGGCTCGTATTCATAGTCTCGTGATTTGACTCTTCTGTTGCGTACCAAAACCTGGCGCTGGGTTCCTGATACGCTCAAATTACACCTTAAAATAGTGTAAGCGGTCGATTGTCAAATATAATAACCCAACAAGGTTGGGGTCGAATCCCACAGAGAACAATATGGAGGCAATTAGGAACGTAAGAGAATTATCACTTATCGCGCAATGCCAAACAAATAGATTTTGGTTTTGAAAATATTTATAACTAAATGCGAAAATATAAACTAACCTAGAAAGCAAGTAAAATGATCAATGGAAATAAGAATGAATGCATCAGATATTACACTCAAGTAACAATCCAATGTATTTCACGATTTTACAAATATGAGTGAGTTTATGTTAATTAGCCACAGAGAATAATTCTAAATTAGCTTTTTCTAAAGACTAATAAGACTTCCTAATTGAATTATTCCTAACCGAATTAAGAGATTAAGCACACCCGGATACAAGTAGTTCAATTCTATCCCTAGGTAGAATCTATAAAATGAGGGTTAAAGCCTCAAGTTCTTGTTAATTAATCTTTCCCAACCCCAAATTATCTTTTTCAAAATTAATTCGGAGTTAATGGGCGAGTCCTAGGGTTAGTTAATCCCTTTGGAAACATTAAAGAACAAGAATAATTAAAGTAACAATAATTCACTTCATAAATATATAAAAATCATTCAATACATAAGCACAACAAGGTATATAATCCACACTTTAATATGAATATTCCCATAAACAAGATTCAAGTGTTGGAAATAAATAATACACACTTAAATATTCAATACAGATCAAGGAAATGAAGAAACAAACATAAATGGGTAAGAAATCCTTAACCACAAGGTTGAAATCTTCAAATCCCAAGTGTGTGTGCAAACCCTAGCTTCCACAAATGTTTTCTCTCTTCTTCTCTACTCAAAAATATATTTTACAATGCCAAAGATATGCCATAAGATCTTCCAAGTCGTGTTTAAGAATGGTTTGGGGATAAAAATGTGGAATGCCAAAACTGCCCAGAATTCGCCCAGTTTATATTCATCGCGATCGCGTAAAAACAGTTGCGATCGCGAAGGTTCAGGTCTTAAATCTCTGCGATCGCGTGAAGACATTTTGCGATCACGTAGAATCAACTCTCTAGCTTCTACGATCGTGTGACCAACTTTGCGATCGCGTAGAACATTTCAGAGCTGCTGTAATATTCCTTCTTCGCGATCGCGTAAAACTCTTTGCGATCGCGGTTCACATTCTCATTGACTTCTGCGATCGCGGAACAGACCTTGCGATCGCGAAGAGTATCTGGCTTCAGTCATTTTTCATCATTTTTGCCTATTTTGACTTGGATTTTTCCATTTCTTCTCCAAATCACATGATACCTGAAAATTGCCAATAATCGTTAGAAATTTCCCTAGTTTTCTATCAAAATTATACCAAAGTTTAAATATTGAGAGGAGATAAGTTGGTAAAATACCAACTCATCAAACCCCCAAACTTAAACTATTGCTTGTCCTCAAGCAATTTAAAACTAAGAACACATTTATGCAAATCATCACTTAAGCTCCATGGCATACCAAGTACCATTTCAAGTCAAAAAGGGTCAATTCAAGCTCAATCTAATGGCTTTGGTTGGTACCAATAATTAATCCAAGGCATATGAATCACTAACTTTTTGCACATTTTGTTTCATTTTCAAAAGACCACATTATTCAAAGTAACAACCAAGCATAGAACTAAAGATTCAAAATTTTCCTCTCTATCACTATTTTCTTCCCTCGCTCATTCCTCTCAATTCAAAATAGGATTAAGTTCACAATTCGAGCCTCATGTGCCCTCACACTTTAAGAGAGAATCCCAAACTTGCAAATTGCAATTCAAAACATAGAAGGGATGTCAAATAGAAGACTCAACTCTCTCTCTCACAAAGATATTCAAATGCACACAAGTAGTACCATAGGCTTTCCCTTTATGTATTTCTCCACTAATGTATACATACTTGGTTCAAAATCAATTAGGACTTAAAGGGTTGTAGTTTAGGCTTTTGGTAAAGGTAGGGCACAATTTGGTAAAAGTGACTCAAAACCTCCCTAAGCACTATACTTTTTCACAATTCAAAGTGCACTTCCTTCAAGAATTTTTCCACCCTTTCTTCTCTTTTTTTATTTACCTAGTCTTCCATTTATTCAAACTTTCTTCCATTTTTTTTACAACTCTTTTTACTTTTTTTTAAAGAGCCTCCATATCACAACTTTTCCAACCTCCACCTCCAAACTTAGGCTTTTAGTCTATATTCATACTTGAAATTACTTAGGGAGGTATTGTTCTTACAAGAAAATCAATAAGAAGCTTGTGACATGGTTGCCAAAGAAAAAGTTAAAAAGCTCAAAAGGGTTGACTAGTGAAAATATTCATGGGTAGGAAAGTTAGGCACAAAAATTATCCAAGGAAGGCCTAATATCATTTTTCAAATCAAGTTAATCTAAGATTTCGCCTTGAAGCATATTTCGGGCAAGTTCTAGACTACAAATGATGCAAAAGAATTTTACAATAAAACCTCACCACACATGGCGCATGAAAAATCAAATGGAATACAATCCAAAATCCAATTGAAACCAGTGAAGCTCAAGGAAGTCATATGTAGCCTAAGAGGCTATTTAGTGAATCAAAGAGCCAAAGTTAGAATCTAAAAATCACAACAAGGAACATTACTCTTAATCATTCATTTTTTTCATATTGCATATATATATATATATATATATATATATATATATATATATATATATATATATTATTTTTATTT
>ML439261.1:0-31100 GCA_005239525.1 Nicotiana knightiana
CAGGATTATATTTGCAACGCCCGCTTAGTCTTCTACAAGACATAGTTGAGCGTGATCAGCTATGATTCCAGAATATTATGCAAACACGACGTCAAGGAAAGGAAGTAAGGGTTCCTTCCGGGGATGTCATTGATAAATAAGGATCCAGTGCGAAAGGTAAGTTAAGACAAAGAAAATAACCCAGGAAAGATTACGTGGAATATTGATATGAGAATGGACCAACGAGTAGTTTGTAGTTGATATCGGAAGAGCCTAGTTATGGCTAGACAGGAGGTTATAGACAGATCGTGCAAGATAAACATAGTAAAACCCAATATAGTGAATTCAGCCTCGCAAATATGATATCGTGATCCTTGAGAAATATTCAGATAGGATTTGGGGTAGTTAAAGGTACCGTATGAGTATTACGGAAATAAAAGAGAGTGCCATTGAGAAGACAATCAAGATATCAGTTCAGAAGCAAAACTACAAGCACAAGGGTATGGAGGTAAGTAAATACGGATAATTATAGGCAGGGAAGGACATCAAAAGGTCCGTCGACTATACAATGTAATAAGCTCACAGCTTTACAAGAATCAGAAGATCCTCCCTAAATACTACAATGAAAGACTAGCTGAGGAAGTAAGGAAGAATGCTTCAATCTAAGATCAGTAACCTAAGAAGGAAATGGTCTTATAACAACAGTCTTACAACAACAGTGTATGCACTCCATAAGAAAATGGCACCTACCGTGGCTAATGAACAGGAAGTAAAATCAGAAGTTATATTCAAGATCATATGAGTTGTGTAGAATTCCAATATGTGTGGGCACTAAGGTAAGCTAAGTATGCACGTAACAAGGGGCAGAAAGACCAGGAAAAGTAATTCCTTACATTTAAAGAAAGCTGAGAAGGAACGAAAAGACCCAGAGTTAGTTACGTTATGAACGCACTTAAGAGTTCGGAGTTTTATACATGCAACATATATGTTGACAATCATATGGACATAGAGGACTCCGATATAAGTTAAAAGAAAGAATTAAGTGCAGGTCATAGACAAAGGATTGAATTGTTAAAGGATTGTATCATGGATATCCCATAGCGTCCATGAAAGGCTAAAGGAATAACTAATACCATGAGCCGCAGATCGGAAGATAGTGTCACGACCCCAAATCTAGGCCAGTCGTGATAGCGCTTATCGTGGAACTAGGCAACCAAAACTACACTCAAATCATAATAAGCTTCCATTTACATCTTTACTGTACTAATAACCCATAAAGGTTTCCTTTAATCTTTTATAAAACAGTTAAAGCTATACTGAGAATTAAATACAACCCCCGATAACCCGAAGTCACCGGTCATGAGCATCTACATAAAATATACAACTCAACGAAAAATAAATTCTATGATAGTAAGCAGGAGAGGGAGCAGGACTGCGGACGCATGCAGCTACCTCACAAACCTCCGAGAATCTCTAGAACAGATAGACAGCTCACCCTGCCCTAACACCTGAATCTGCACACAAGGTGCAGGGAGTAATGTGAGTACACCAACTCAGTAGTAATGAAAATAAATCAGGTCTGAGCAGCAAGAAACACATAAAATCAATGTCATCAAATCACAAGATGCACAACCTTTCTTTCCAACAGTATAACATAGACATGTGAAATCATCATGCCTTAAAACCAACTTCAGAAAAATCCTTTGAAGAATGTATATTTTCAAAAACTTCAAATCGAAAGATTTAGTATGAAAATGAAATGAATCATATAGAGGCCCCTCGGGCAAAACATATTTCATAAGCTTAGAGTGAAAGTAGTAAAATCATAAGTAGCCCCTCAGGCAAAACATGTATCATAATCAGCCCCTCGGGCATGCCTCATAGTCACTCAGCACCTCACAATCAGCACCTCACAGTCACTCATGCCTCCTCGGCACTCGACACTCGGCACTCGGCACTTGGTGCGCTCACTGAGGGTGTGTACAGACTCCGGAGGGGATTCTTCAGCCCAAGCGCTAATATCACTCAGCACCTCAAAATCAGGCCCTCGATCTCACTCAGCAGAACCACTCAAAAAGCCCCTCGGGCGAATCAGTAAAACAGGGTTCTCGACCCAAAACATCATTTTTAAATCTTAAAGTAGTGTAAATCAGGTTGAGTTTCGAAAACAGTAAGCACACTGTGGCTGAGTGAAATCATCAATACATAGTGAGGAAAACAGCAGTAAAAAGCCCCCAAGGGTCTAAACAGATCGGTACAAGGCCCCAAACACGACTTATAGCCCAAATATTTCAACAAATATTTATAACATAATTTAACATAAGGTTTTGAGTAAAATATGCAACTCATTAGTTGCCGCGGAGAGGACCTAGTCCAATCCAAAAATTAGCACGTGCCACATACTCGTCATCCGACATATGCGCCATTCTAAAATTAGTGAGAAATATGTAGTCCGGGGTTCCATACACTCAGGACAAGATTTATAACCATTACTTACCTCCACCGGGCCACAACATTAGTCAGTTGTGCTCTTGCCCCTCAAATTGGCTCCCGATTGCTCCGAATCTAGCCAAAATCAGTTTAACATCATCAATATATATCAAAGGATCACAACCCAATCGAAAACTATCAAATTATACAAGAATCTCGAAATTCGGCCAAACCCGAGCCCCGGGCCCATGTCTCAGAATTTGATAAAATTTGAATTAGAATCCTCGTCCTCCCACGATTCTATACATACCAAGAACACTACAATCTGACCAGAATTGCCCACTCAAATCCTCAAAAGAAAAATCCAATTCCCATGCACCCTTCTTCCCCAATTTTGGGTTTAATTCTTGCAATTTATGGTTTAATTACTTAGAAAACGACATATAAATGAGTTATGAAGTTCAAAACCTTACCTCCAAGTGATTCCCTACAATTTCCTCTTCAAACCCTCTCAAAAGTGCTCCCAACTCGTTCAACAATGGAGGAAAATGAACTATTCTCGCATAAATGGCCTTTTAAAACATTCTGCCCAGCCATTAAATATTCTTCAGTGTGATCGCGATTCTTGGCACGCGATCGCGATGCACAGACCAGCCAACCAATGCGATCGCAGACCAATACACGCGATCGCATAGAACAACTCTCCACCCCACACACGCGCCTCAGAATCCTCTACGCGATCGCATAAACACCCACGCGATCGCACTGCCTTACCTGACCAACCTATGCGATCGCAATCCTAACCATGCGATCGCATAGAACAAAATGCCTGCCCCACTCTTTTACTCTACGCGATCACAAACATCCTCCCGTGATCGCGTAGAAGGAAACCAGAACCTCACACCAGCAAAAATCTGCCCAGTTTTCAAGCCAAGAGTTGGTCCGTTAACCACCTGAAACACACCCGAGGCCCTCGGGACCTCAACCAAACATACCAACATATCCCATAACATCATTCAAACTTAGTCGAGCCTTCGAAACACCAAAAGAAACGCAACAACACCAAAATCACATCAAATTCAAGCCTATGAGCTTTCAAACTTCCAAATTTCGCCAACTACGCCGAAACCAACCGAAACACCTCTGATTGCCCTGAAATTTTGCAGATATATCCAAAATGGCATTACAAACCTGATCTAACTTTAGGAATTCCATTCCGACCCCGATAGCCTATTTTCCACTGCCGACCAGAAATCGCCAAAAACTAACTTTCGCCAATTCAAGCCTAATTCTACACCGGACATCAAAACTTCATTCCGAACACACTCCTAAGTCCCAAATCACCTAACGAAGCTATCCGAGCCATAAAATTTGCATTCCGAGGTCGTTCAGCAATATGTTAACTCTCAGTTGACTTTCTCAACTATTAGGCTACCTTGAGAGACCAAATGCCTCAATTCTCATCATGACCACTCTGAACCCGAACCAACCAACCCAACACACATAAATGAAGTTGAACCATATAAAATGAAGCAGAAACGGGAATGACCGGTCGGGTCGTTACATCCTCCCCCACTTAAACGTACGTTCGTCCTTGAACGTGCCAAGAGTTGTTCTCCAACACTATCAAATTGTTACGTAGCTTACCATGCACATACCCGGGGTGATCCCACGTCACCCTATCTCATATAGGTAATAGCACAATACCGTTGAAATTTCGAAATCCAAATCTTGGCCCATAAACCTTAGAACCAAATTCCCACTTCTGAAATAATATACAAGATCAAAATTTCCATAACTATAGACCAAACAACTCTGAACATGCTGAATCAAGCCATATACGCACCCAAGATGAAATAACATAATACACCGCGTGACTCAAACACTCATAGTAATAACTCTTAACCACAATAACTGCTCAGAACAACCCCATACCGGTACATAACCCCTTTATCAAGAAATGCCTCACTCTAACACTTCCATATATTGCCGATGATGAAAGAAGCACGTAGAACTAACAACCATTCATCCGATCAGTCAGACATGAAACTCCTCCTTCCCAAATAGGAATTATAGCAATTTCTAAGCCGACTCCCGATATTTATCCTTCCAACTATGCTGTAGAAAATTCTGAAAACGTTCATTCTAGGTCCAATGACCTCTTCTCATCCATCACAACCACCCTAAAGACATGACACATCGATACAATTCGAAGCCAAAACCTGTGAAACTCGTGCACTTTACAGCTACATCCTAATGCAATCAAATTATATAAAAGATCCACATGAGAGGACTATCCTGCCATTAACAATTACCGTCACCATGTCATACTAACATCCTGGCACACACCGTAAAAATAAAAAACACATGAATCTGATACCAAAGGTCATACCCCTACATAACTCCGCTACACTGCGCGATCTCATCCCACGCCGGACCACTTGAAATACTTCAAGACACCTTGCCCAAAATCAATAGCCATTCGAAATTTGACATCAATTACTCAAAGTGCATTGCCATAACCACGGGGGAAGCAGAACGATACCATGCCACCCAAAATAGAAGTTATATAACCAACACATCTCAATCCCGCAACACCCAATTACTTACCTTACTCAAATCTAGCTATAACGCCCAATTAGAATCGCACGATATGTGCATATAACCAATAATCACCACTCCTCACAAAACTGAAGAGTAACTCATAGATCACTCTAGAACATGAACAAATCAATCACAATTGAATGGTACATTTCTCAATAATATAAATTCGGAGCCAACAATTCCGACCCGGTGCAAAACACGCTCCCATATTAGCCTACCAGTAACCCTAAATTAACTCTGACCACCCACAACAGATAGATAACTTACCGATAAGTTCAGAATGATGGAATCATGATACATACTAACATCCGACTAGCTTAGCTCGTATCTTCACAGTTCACTACCACAAAATATCCTGTTTATGAGAACTCTCAGTCTCGAAGTCCATGAAACGTACGGATTACCATATCTGATCACAACTCCACCGCTCGAATACATAACACATCCCAAATACTCACTCATTCTACGAGGGATACCCCTATAATTCTTCCGTTTACCAAGCAACCTTGAATATCAACAATCGGTCCAACAATAGGGCGTTGCGATACCAATGAAGTACCCTTAACTCAAACATGTTGCTCTTTCTGAAATATATACCTTCATCAAGTCGCACCAATTAGTGATATCATCTACCTAGTCATCTGAAATTGCCCATGCTGCCTAAGAATTTATGACCTTCCTTCCAGAACCGTATCGTGACCTCACATATGCAAATCTTGACTCTACCCAACATACCGCACACGCTATGCCAACCTAGGAAAAATAGGGGAACTCCATGGTCCCTTCTGAGCCACAAGCAACTACGTACCCAACTAGCCAAGAACTCCCATTGGATCCCATTTAGAAACAAATTCACTACACATCATAAGAAAATGTGCACCCTTAACCGCGGTAGAAACCATCCGGAACTATCCGAAATCCCATTTGCGCAACACCAAACCATCACGACAAAATTCTTCTAACTCAACCCAACTACACAGGCTACCAAAAATCCAAGAGCATTGCTAAGAAACACCCGAAAAACTTGTCACCTCATGAACACCCAAGAACTAATTGTATCTCTTACCATGCCGATCCGACCTACTACCAAGTTTCCATATGTACCCAAGTTTCTTCTGACTTACCTTCAAATCGATACTTTTTCCTGCCGTAATACCACAAATTTGCAACCCAGACTCACCACACGTGATCCAAGCACAAAACCATATCGTCTAAGGCTCATAAGCGACTGAATACTCCCTCAATTATCCCCAAATGTACCACATTAGAAAAACTTACCCTGAAGAGACTTCCTGCGAATCTAAAGTCATTACCTTCACCTTCCTGATACCGATATGTAGAATCTGTGGAATACCACAAATCTTGACATCCTCTAATGTAAATCTCAATCACACTGACCAATTAGACAGAATCGACCTGACCCGTTTGCACACTAACATACTAGGAAAGTAATCCACTCACTTGAAGCCACAAGAAAATTCATACACTGCACACATTACACCTTTTACAATTTCCACTAACTCATTCAATAGAACCCAATTACCCAACAAAGTACATTACAACCTATATCGAAGAAATTTCCATTTCTCGTAACATTCCCAGACCCCACACCTGCAGGTCATAACTGATTTACCAATATACCTCGAACTGAAACCAATACCACACATATTCATGTAATCAACTTATCAATAAACTCCCCCACTTGGCTCAAAGCCAAGGATCAAGACAAACAAGACTATGCCCACACATTACCACTGCCACCATGTTGTGGTGGGATTCAACTAAATCCTCCATAAGCTTATATGACCCAAACCATCTAACACTCAAATCAATTGCCAATCTCGCATCCACCATTGTGATGGTCATGCCAACTCCCACAAGCGATCTAAACTCAAATTATAACATATATTGGCTTACTGGTAGAAGAGGACTTATTACAGAACTACATAGGGACCACGTTCCCTGGGACAATCCCGCAGGAAATACCCCTTCCCGCTTAGGCTCAACTGCTATCTCTCCATACACTTCTGAAGACCAGAACTATCACGCAATCACTACACCTTCCTGCATCTGAACACAACCAACGCCTACCCTCGAGGCACCACAATACGCGGTAAAAACCTGAAGCTGATGGCAGAACTAACACTGGAGCGGTGGTCACAGAAATCTCGAGCTTCTGGAAGCTCTACCCACACATGTCTGACCACATGGATACCCTTACTGGACACCACGTGTCCCAAGAATGCTACTGAACCGAGCCAAAATTCATACTCGGAGAATTGGCATAAAGCCTTTCCTCCCTGAGTCCTTATAATGCCATCCTCAGATATTGAGTATGCTACTCCTGGCTATGCGAATATGCCAGGACGCCATCAATGAATACAATAACAAGGAGTGCTAATACGGCTGGAATACACCGTCAATCAAATACATGAACATTACTGGGGCAAATGATCAGCTCAAAAGACATCACCAGGAACTCATAACCCAACAGAGAAATCTGCTTCACTCCACAACTACACAACATGAGAGGTCTTTCAACATATTCACAACTCAAGGCCATATACCAAATCGAGACAGAAATCAAACACTCAATAAACCTTGCCACATTTCCAGCCAACCCTTTTGTCACAAATCATAGTCTGACCACATCTAACCATCAAATCACACCCACCACATAGGCATCTAGTCACCAATTCTCATCAATAAGAACACAAACGGACATACAAGTCCCCAATTACATGTGCCCACACAACGAAAATCTCAGCAATCAAGCCATAGAATGAATCCGGCCTCAAGTCCTCTACCTGGCCCATTACTAATATGCAAAAATCACATCTCATCCATGGAAGCCACAAGCCGTCGATGCACAGTCGCTCTCGTGCGCGCTCGAATACATGGAAGGAATTTAAGAGTTACGCTTTTGGCTGAATACAATGGATTTGCACGACAAGAATATTTTTTAAAACGTGAGATTTTCCTATGGGTTCCGTAACCTCTCGAAGATAAGTACAGACGTCTCCGTACCAATCCGCAAGAATCTACTAAACCTGCTCATGACCGGTGAGTCCTATGTAACATAGCGCTCTGATACCAAACTTTCACGACTCAAAATCTAGGCAAGTCGTGATGGCGTCTATCGTGGAACTAGGCCAGCCAAAACTACACTCAAATCATAATAAGCTTCCATTTACATCTTTACTATATTGATAACCCATCAAGGTTTCCTTTAAACATTTATAAAACAGTTAAAGTTATACTGAGCATTAAATACAACCCCCGAGAATCCGGAGTTACTTGTCATGAGCATCTACATAAAATATACGACTCAGCGAAAAATAAGTTCTATGATAGTAAGCAGGAGAGGGAGCAGGACTGCGGACGCATGCAGCTACCTCGCAAACCTCCGAGAATCTCTGGACCAGATAGACAGCTCACCCTGCCCTAACAGCTGAATCTGCACACAAGGTGCAGGGAGTAATGTGAATACACCAACTCAGTAGTAATAAAAATAAATCAGGTCTGAGCAGCAAGAAACACATAAAACCAATGTCATCAAATCACAAGATGCACAACGTTTCTTTCCAACAGTATAACATAGATATATGAAATCATCATGCCTTAAAACCAACTTCAGAAAAATCCTTTGAAGAATGTATAATTTCAACAACTTCAAATCAAAAGATTTAGTATGAAAATGAAATGAATCATATAGAGGCCCATTAGGCAAAACATATTTCATAAGCTCAGAGTGAAAGTAGTAAAATCATAAGTATCCACTCGGGAAAAACATGTATCATAATCATCCCCTCAGGGCTTGCCTCACAGTCACTCAGCACCTCACAATTACTCAGCACCTCACAGTCAGTCATGCCTCCCAATCGCTCGTCACTCGTTACTCGGCACTCGGTGCGCTCACTGGGGGTGTGTACAGACTCCGGAGGGACTTCTTCAGCCCAAGCACTAATATCACTCAGCACCTCACAATCAGGCCCTCGGCCTCACTCAGCAGAACCACTCAAAAATCCCCTCGGGCGAATCAGTAAAATAGGGTTCTCGACCCAAAATATCATTTTTAAATCTAAAAGTAGTGTAAATCAGGCTGAGTTTCGAAAACAGTAAGAACAATGTGGCTGAGTGAAATCATCAATACATAGTGAGGAAAGCAGCAGTAAAAAGCCCCCAAGGGGTCTAAACAGATCGGCACAAGGCCCCAAACACGGCTTATAGCCTAAATATTTCAAAAAATCTTTAGAACATAACTTAACATAAGGTTTTGAGTAAAATATGCAACTCATTAGTTGTCGCGGAGAGGACCTAATCCAATCAAAAAATTAGTATGCGCCACATACTCGTCATCCAACATATCTGTCATTCAAAAATCAGTGAGAAATATGTAGTCCGGGGTTCCATACCCTCAGGACAAGATTTATAACCATTACTTACCTCCACCGGGCCATAACACTAGTCCTCTATGCTCTTGCCCCTCAAATTAGCTCCCGATTTCTCCGAATCTAGCCAAAACCAGTTTAACATCATCAATATATATCAAAGGATCACAACCCAATCGAAAACTATCAAATTATACAAGAATCTCGAAATTCGGCCAAACTCGAGCCCCGGGACCACGTCTCGAAATTCGATAAAATTTATATCATTAGAATCCTCGTCCTCCCACGATTCTATACATACCAAGAACACTAAAATCGGACCATAATTTACCACTCAAATCCTCAAAAGAAAAATCCAATTCCCATGCACCCTTCTTCCCCAATTTTGGATTTAATTCCAGCAATTTATAGTTTAATTACTTCGAAAACGACATATAAACGAGTTATAAAGTTCAAAAGCTTACCTCCAAGTGATTCCCTTCAATTTCCTGTTCAAACCCTCTCAAAAGTGCTCCCAAATCGTTCAACAATGGAGGAAAATGAACTATTCTCGCACAAATGGCCTTTTAAAACATTCTGCCCAGCCATTAAATTTCTTCAGTGCGATCGCGACTCTTGGCACGCGATCACGATGCACAGACCAGCCAACCAATGCGATCGCAGAACAATACAAGCGATCGCATAGCCTTACCTGACCAACCTATGCGATCGCAATCCTAACCACGTGATCGCATAGAACAAAATTCCTACCCCACTCTTTTACTCTACGCGATCACAAACATCCTCCCGCAATCGCATAGAAGGAAATCAGAACCTCACACCAGCAAAAATCTGCCTAGTTTTCAAGCCAAGAGTTGGTCCGTTAACCACCCGAAACACACCCGAGGCCCTCGGGACCTCAACCAAACATACCAACAATCCCATAACATCATTCAAACTTAGTTGAGCCTTCAAAACACCAAAAACAATGCAACAACACCAAAATCACATCAAATTCAAGCCTATGAACTTTGAAACTTCCAAATTTCGCCAACTACGCCGAAACCAACCGAAACACGTCTGATTGCCCTGAAATTTTTCAGACATATCCAAAATGACATTACAAACCTTCTTCAACTTTCGGAATTCTATTCCGACCCTGATAGCCTATTTCCCACTGCCGATCGGAAATCGCCAAAAACTAACTTTCACCAATTCAAGCCTAATTCTACACCGGACATCAAAACTTCATTCCAAACACACTCCTAAGTCCCAAATCACCTAACGAAGCTATCCGAGCCATAAAATCCGCATTCCTATGTCGTTCACCGATAGGTCAACTCTCAGTTGACTTTCTCAACTATTAGGCTACCTTGAGAGACCAAATGCCTCAATTCTCATCATGACCACTCTGAACCTGAAGCAACCAACCCAGCACACATAAATGAAGCTGAACCTCATAAAATGAAGCAGAAACGGGGGAAACGGGGCTAAACTCTCGGAATGACCAGCTAGGTCATTACAGATAGCTTAAGCCTACATAAAGGTTAATTAGAGGGAAGTGAAAACTAAAGAGTTACACCAAGTAAGTAAATCGGTAGCCTGATTATTGGACCAAGAAAATTATAGACCTCGTGATTGAGAACATTGCAGGATCACTCTTTAATATCAGAGTTACAAGAGAGATAGTAAAGTATCCATATTCTATAACGTCTCTACCATAAAGCCAGTTAGAACAGTACCATCCTCATAAGAAGTTATTATGAAGCTCTCACGAGATTGTGTAAAGAGGTGCATGTATTATAACAGAAGTTCAAGACGTGGATGTGAATTATACCTACGTGGAGGGGAGGTCATGAAAGAGATAGAACATGTGATGTGAGACTTTAAGGTAGTAAGGTAAACGTGGACAACATATGAGATACTCAAAGGCAGAAGGTTGTGAATAATCCATACTTCAGATAGGGGCTAGAAGCGTCGGGATCCAGTATCCAGGAATAATAGCAGTGTCATTAGTGACATACCTTCCAGCCCATGGTTTCTAAGAATCTAGAGGTCTAGTTAAGAGAGTAAAGAAGAGTAGAGACGATGCGGTGTCTCGCTTGACATTCTAGAATAACATAAGGAAATTTATGGTGCAAGCAAGTTGAAGGAAGGTTGTGAGTAGTATAAATAGATATGTATAGGTCGTAAGCTAAAGTATGGAAAAGCGACAAGGTTTAAGAAGGACAGAAGTAAGGATAAGAAAGGCAAGTGAGAAGGTGACAAAAATGGATAATTCCTCAGAATTCAGCCCGTGAAAATAAGAGGCCTAATGGATTCTCTAAGTTATAGAAAGCTCAGTATAGCCTAAATGAACTCAAAGGATTCTAAGTCTAGTAGAGAAGGTCGAATGTTGCTCTGGTACTAGAATGAGGGTGTAAATGTGATAGATAAAGGATGACGTCGGGCCTTTGATTGAGTAATGATTTGAAGAGGATTTCACGAATTGTATGGAATTAAAATACCCACATAAGGTGAATCACATTGGGATGATATAAAATATGATTATTGAATTACAGTATCGCCCCCAAGTGGATCAGAAAAATCACTTTAAATATTCCTAGATGCAACATAAGCCCTAGTGGAAATGTATTACGTAAGAAGTTTCAAGTTATCAATGGAAGATTGTAAATCAACATTGAGGTGAATCGACAGTGGATGGATAAAAGTTACAAAGTACGAGATGAGATTAGGCCATCAGTCTGAAGATAAACAATAATGAAGAAGCGTTAAAAGACTTAGCTTTATGAATATAGGATAAGCAGCAAGGGTAACCTGGAGTTTGGTCATAGGCCTCAGTAACGATAAATCGAAGTAAGAGTCATGGTATAGTATGACCCAGCTAGATGCACTAAAGTCATACGGATGGATGAACGGATCTATGAAATAAGGTATAGCAATATTCTTAAGTTTGACAAAGTACCGAGCGAAGAACTTCAGTATACCTACAGATGCCCAGAGGGACATTTTATCAAGCTCGGTATATATTTGTGAAATGGGGCCTAGAGATTGTCTAAAAGCTGGAGGAAAGAGGAGAGAAGAGTCGCGTAGGCGCACATACAAGGAAAAAGTCATACAGGCTGCGTGATAGAATATAGCAACAGTTACGAGATTGGAAGGATTCCGACCACAAGTCGCGGTGTGAGAAAGAGGCCTAAAGGGGGGAATGCCCTGGCCTTTGGAATTACTTACAGAACAGTTGCCTAAATGGCAAGAGCAATATTAAAGTATTTGCAAGAGCTAGGGGTTATGAGAATGATAAGTACATTAGTCAACATTCGAGGACGAATATTCCAAATGGGGGAATGATGTTACACCCCATGAATTCATACGTGAAAGTACGTCATAAGTAAATTTATGGAAGCTTGGAAATGAGATATTACATCCTGCATTTTCGTATGTTAAAGTTTCATTGTAAGTTAATCGACGTAACTTTGGGAATGGAATTATTTTTAAATTATAAGCATTATGCTATTTCAAACAAGTGATGAGTAAATTCGTGAGGGTGAGAGGGTAAGCAAATTGAAGAAAATAAATTTCGTCGAAGTTTGAAATTTTGGAATAAAATACGGCCCGAGCTAAAATACCTGGTATTTATGGACTAGTATTATACAAGGTACCTCATGACCATAATAGAAAGGTGTGCAAAGTGTATTAAAAGTAAATAGTAATTTAAGTAAATTGAGATAATTACTAATTATGTGGATAATTGGGTAATTATTGGTAAATGGGAAATTAACATATTAATTAATGAATTAAGTTACAAATGTTGGATGAGCCTAAACTTTCCCCACGTGGCAGAAATACATGATTCTTGAGTGACTATTGAATTCAAATTTGCAAGATGTTACAATTAAGAGGCGTTGGTGCCTAATCATCACTTTATACTACACTTTTTCCATAATTCCAATCCTTGAATTATATAACTCTAACATTCACGTCAAAATCCCAAAGCTCTTGAATTGTATAACTTTAACATTTTCATGTCAAAAAGCTTCAGCAAAGTTCATGGATTGCAATAGCAACGTATTGCTTCAAAATATTTTGTAAAGAGACCATTTTTACTATATAGCGTGAGATTTTGTGATTCTAAGGGAGTACGATGCAATCCTTCTCAAAAAAATATCACACGGATTTTTCCCTACTCCAGGTATGTTAAGGCTATCCCTTCTTTCTTTTTGGCATGATCTAGACGACACGAACGAAATGAGCAAATGCACAAATTCCATAAATGGCTCTATTCATAGAAATACTAGAGATGCTTATGTTCTTGATTCCCATCTGTCATATTATTCTACCATCTGTTCATGGGTCTCAAAAATATGTAAGTTGGTAAATTTAATTTTATGATATTAATCAGAGGCATAATGATCTTTTGACGTACCGAGAGATTTTATTAACGTATTTCATATGCATTTATACATGCACATTGACCCATGACCAGATGACGTTATGTACCAATATATATATATATATATATATATGGGAACAGTTATGGCGTTATATACGCACCACCACTTGATCAGCTGGTATACGTTGATGATTTTATCCACAGTGACCGAGATGATTATGATGGGATGCCCTCAGAGGCATGATGATGTTATGAAACATGTACCTATGCACGACATGACATTTATACGCATATGCATGACACTATAAGTATTTCATGATTTACAGAGTTATCTAGACTTACAGGTTGAGTCATTTACTCTATATTTCTTCCATGTCTTTAATGTACTTATTTATTTGCCTTACATACTCGGTACATTATTCGTATTGACGTCCCTTTTGCTTGGGAACACTGTGTTTCATACCCGCAGGTCCCTATAGACAAGTCGAGAGTCCTCCAAGTAGGCTATCAGCTCAGCGAAAGATGTTGGTGCGCTCCATTTGCTCCGGAGTTGCTTGTTTGGTCAGTATGATTTAGACACGCGTTGTTTGGTATGGTGGGGCCCTGTCCCGACCTTTATGTTAAGTGCGTACTCTTAGAGGCTTGTAGACAGATGTCATGTATACGAATGCTAGTATGACCTTGCCCGCCTATGTTTTTACTTTACAAATGATCATGTTGGCCTTAAAAGACCGTATATCACATGTATAAGTTCTTATATCAGGTTGGGTCGTCCTATATTAAGTACTCCCCTACGTTTATTCTGATTAGCCCATGATGGCACATTTACCAATGAAAGTATGATAAGAAAGATGTGTTATGTTGGTGCTCGGTTAAGTAAGGCACCGGGTGCTCGTCGCGGCCCATAGGTTTGGGTCGTGACAGAAGGGTGAAATTGAATCGTGAAAAGTTGGCATCAAAGCACAAGGTTCATAGGAGTTGCGAGTCACAAGCCGATTTAAGTCTCGCGGATCGGTGCGGAGACGCGTGTACTTATCTTCGGGAGGCTATATAACTGTTAAGAACAATCATACTTCTTTGATTTCCTTGACGTGCGAGTTATTGACTGTGAGCATGTAATTTTACACCTACTAAATACTCCGACAAAATTAGATAAGTAAATTAATCTTATGGATTTGGTTGAATTTTAGTGTTAATAGTGAATTATTTTTGCATGGTATATTTATAATTCGTCTTTTAAAATTATTTTTAATTGCATAATTAGGTGCATCGTTATTATTAAATAATTATGAATTCATTTATAAATAATTGAATTAAGTAGCAAACAAATGATGATTATTTGAGGTAATGTAGTTTTGATAACTCATTGCTAAAATTAATCAATTTTTTTATCTGAAAAAACTATAGATTTAATTAGGAGTATTGAATTAATTATTTTATTCTTAATTAATCTATAATTACACAAGATAAAGATGAAATTGATTATTGCATCTTTTAAATTTAATTAGGTTTGATTTTAATTAGATTAATTAGTTTAAAATTAAGCTTAGAATGTTAAAAATCGGACCTGGGCCAAGAAGGACCCAGGCCCAATTCTTTATTGACAACACCCAAACGACCCAGCCCAATACACCTTTACCCGGCCTGCCCCAACGCCCATCCCATACGACCCCGTTTCATCCCCTCAAACCTCCTGGTTGTTGGATCTTATTGATCCAACGGTCCTAAACTAAGGACCCCTAAGTACAAAGTTGTCCAAACCCTACCCCCACACCCCATTCGAACTCAAAGCCTTACACCCCCCCCCCNGGAAATCGCCTACTGGTGGCGGACGACCACCAATCAGGACCAAATTTCACCCAGACCATCCTCTCTTTACCCTCAACCACACCCCACCATTGGTTTCCTTACAATCACATCCAAAAGTCTCCAATTTCAGATCTAAAAAAATCCGAAACCCTAAAACCCCATGTCCGGCCGACTCAAGAACAACTAATGGCTCAAAGCTACATGAGTCAATAGCTCTTGATGAGAGCTATTGATTAATGTGGGTTTGGATCATTTCCAAACCCCGTCGGGATCCGGCCAAGTCCGACGACTTTAATTTTCTGGCCAAATCCCTTTAAACAGGTATTCCCTTTTCTTTTTATCTGTTTCTATCATATTACTACGAAGAATCATGTAAATATGGATTGTTTGGTCACTGTTGTTCTTTGTTTTTGTTTAGGTTAGCCTTTTCTTTTTCTTATTGTTCAGTCCCTGTCTGTTTCTTGTTTAAGTCAAGACCATGAATATTTCATCTTTGATAATTATTGTTCTTGTTACTGTTAGGTCTAGACTTTGTTTTCTCTTTCATTATTCTTTCATTGTTCATGTTTGTTTCCTTGATGAGTTAAACTCTGTGACGAGCCTGTTTTGGTTGAGTCTTCCCGTTAATTAGTAATAGGGTTTCTTGACAATCATGTTTATCGGCGTAGTTTGATTTACCACTGTGTGCATTGTTTCTATGATCCCCTGCCTCGTTTGATTAGATTAGTTGATTGTTTTTGTTAATGCTAATAAGCAAGTAGTTGTTAGGATTTACTATTTTCCTTAGGCATGATTATCTATGTTGATTAATTGATTAGTGGTTTACTTGAGTTTGTTAAATTAGGATAGTCGATTAATTAGGCTAGTACTCGATTTTGAACCAGTGAATGGTCATGAATCAGTCTAGGTGACCAAATTTCTGGAAAAATACTTAGGTTTAACAGTTAATTAAGTCTCTGATTTTAGTCAAAGACAATTAGGTTTAGTTAACTGAGGTAAACCAATTAACCTAAGTCTAAGGGACTAAATTAATCAACCTAAATTAATGCACAAGCTATTAAACTAGAATTAGCACCTAATGATGAAATTAAACCTAGTTAACTAATGAGTATGGTTGGAAACCAACTCTAGGAACCTAATCGACTAACCCTTAACTAACTAACCTAATCCTAGTTAAGAATGACTATTAATTAACTAAAGTGAGATGATTAGGATTAACTAACTAGAGTTAAGAGTAACCCCAAGTAAACCTAACACTGGTTACCTAAAGGGTAACCTTCTAGACTTGTGAAATCAGATTTTTAAGGGTATTAGGGTCATTTTAAGGGCTGAAAGCTTCTGGAATAGGGGTAGTTGTACTAAAGGATAAGGGTGGTAGTTGTCCTAGTTCAATTTCAGCTAATTTTGGATGAGGAATATGCCAAAGCATATCCCATCCCCAAACCTCCTATAAATAGATCCTCCCTTTAGACTATGAAGGACCTTCTTTTTTTTTTGGGAAAAACTTTGGACACTCTGAAAAAGACTCTCTTCTAGCTGCTGAAAAAGACATAAATACTTTCCATTCGAAAATAAAAGGTTCCCAAAAGAAAAGTATTATTTGAAAAGAAAATTCTGATTTCCTTTTTGGAAACAAGTCCACAACTAAATGGCCTAGCCCAGCTGCTATCTTCTCTTTCTGGATTTCTGATTTCTAGAAGTTTTCTCCAAACATTCATACTCAAAGATTTATGGGTTAATTCTTGCTGGACTGTTTGGTTTTGTCCCTGGGTTTTCTGTTTGCTGTTGTTGAATTCTCTTCCTTCTTGCTGATTGTTGTTCATACTTGACCTTTATTTGGTCAAGTCTTTTTGCTGTTTTTCCTCTTTAAAGGTATGGAACAGTGAATCTTTAGCTAAAATTAATTGTGCTAAAATTGTTGATTAGTTTTGTGTTTATGTTAAGCTTGCATGAATCTGAATCTTCCTCTCCTCCATTCTTGATATAAAAACTGAAGTAAGGTTACTATTATTTGAATGTATGTATATAATTCCTGGAATTAGTTTGATTATTTGTTAAGCTTCTGTCAATACATTTAGCATTTGGTAGTTAGATGTTAATTTTATGTTTAGCATATTAAGTTAATTTGTACTAGGGTATATGAGTTTGATTCCTCAATAATCAAACCAACCCCGTGATGAGTGCATAAACATTATCATGGTTGGATGAAGTTTATCCCTCAAAAGGGTACAAAGTATGTAGTTAAAAAGGCATTAGAGTTGAGGAATCTAAACCTCTAAATGGTCAGGTTCATCCTCTAGAATGCCTAAATAATCAAAGTTTCTATATAGTTTATAATTTATGTTATTAATAGCACTAGGGTAGATGAATCTGACTCCGTAATAGTCAAATTCACCCCCTTGATAGTGCCTAAACAGTAGCTTAGGGTGTTGAAAATCACCCTTTATGGATAAGAAGTGGGTAATCAGAAGGCTCCTAGGGAAAAGAATCTGAATCCCTTAATATGATCAGATTTATTCTCTAAAACATGCCTAAAATCAAAGTCATAGTAAAGTATGAGTCGAAAGTCACAAAAGATGACCTCTATGGAATTGAATCTGACCCCTTTTATGGTCAGATTCAGTCCATAAAAAAGGCAGGAACCTGTTCTGTTAAAGTGGTGTAAAACATCATCAAGGTTGAGTCTAACCTCCTTTATGGTATGACTCATCCTATAAATGTCTGAAGGTCTGTTGTTACTACTGTCCAAATAGCAAAATTTTGGACTTATAGTTTTAGATTAAAAGATGCTCTTATTTGTGTTTCTGTGGTCACTGAAGAGACTCAGTAAGCAAGTCTCTATATAAATAACTCTTTTTTTTTAGTATAGTTCAGCACAGTATCATCAGGTTTAAACTTGACCTCTTTTCATGGTCCTTTTTGATCTGGTGGATGCATAGCACACCCAATTATTTGGGGTGTTCCAAAGATTACGAAAGAGGTCTCGCATGTACAACCTCAGAAGAATTTAATTCAGACAACTAGCTTGAATTAGCCATTTTAGTTTTCCTCTCTTTTGAAAAAATGTATTCGCATAGTAGCAATGATGTTGTAATTCCTGTACGTTGTAACCTAAACTGGATTGTACATTTAATTCTATTTAGTTCTCCTACTGATATTAGAAAAGAAGGCTTTATTAATGTCAAACTTACAATTCGTGTCCCTGTTTTCTAAAAGTAGCATGATGACAGTAGATAAAAATGGAGTGTATGTTCGAAATTAGCATGCATAGGATTTTACAAACACTTATTGATTTGGAAACAGCTATTTCCGATTTTAGTTGTCTTCAATATAAGTCGGAATTATTTAATTAGTCACAGTTCATTCCGCATCTTATAAATTTTCTGAAACCAACGTACGCATATTTTTATGAATGAATTTCGAACCTAGTAACCTGTGTGTTAAACGACAAAATCTTAACTGGTAAAGAGTTCGTGCTACATCCTACCTTAAAAAGAAACCAAAAAGCAGTTCTAGACTACAAATTCAAAAGCATTTAGAATTGGTATGATCTTGGTTTTAAGACTAATCTGTCCAAAACTTTAAATTTCATTTTTTGATAACTCGCGCCCTCAAAAATCTCGTGATTTACTTGTGTTTAATCTGGTGAATCCTTGATATATATGAGTATGATTTTCCAAACAATGTCCCTCTGATAACTAGAAAACAACATTAAATGTGAAAATTTTCTCCTAATTACCATTCAGAGTGCAATGTTTCTGTTTATACCTGTATCTAGTAGTGTTTAGTTCAAATTACACAAATCCCTTCTTGTTCAATAGCCAAATTAGGATTGGCCCAAAAGAGTTGAAATAATTTAGGGCTAAAATGTGGCCATAGCAAAAATATGCTATCCATTAGGCTAATTAATATCATTTTAGGCAATCCTCTAGGTAGAATGATACCTTTAGTTTGGAAAATTTGGTAAAGAATCAAATATTATTCCAAAATCACCATAATCTACACTCGGGAGTGGCAACTCATGCCCTCGACCCTTAACTCCGAACATTAATAAAATGTACATAGCAACCACTAGTGCATTTCATGTGATGTGATTACCATGTGTTCAAAAACAACAAGTGTACGTCATCGTTATATTTGGAAAAACTCCCTTATTACCCTCACCGGTGAAAAAGGAGGTGTGACAGCTCTGGCGACTCTGCTGGGGATCGAACCCAGAATCTCTGGTTCAGGGTTTAAGAATTTGAGCTTAGAATAGCTGTTATATTTGGATTTCTTTATTACCTGATTTTTACGTATTTAAACCTGATGTGCTAATTGCCATATTTACCTCTTTGATATTTATCTGAATTGCATATAACTGTGCCGAAACCCTTCTTCTCTCTGAGTCTTCTAAATCATATGGGAAGTGTGCACTTCGTGTGACTTCTTTTCTGTTAGAGTCATATCCAAATTTTAGAACGAGGTACGGACAAGTTACAAAGCCGGTGAAGCTTCTGTATTCCCGGTACGCTGCCCCGACATCGGCTCAAGCTGTCAGCTCGGGGAAGCCTGGTCTAGAAAAAAACCCCAGGATTTAAACTTAGTATAACATAGCCTCATGCCGGATCCCTAGTAGGAACGATTTTCTGCATCATGTGCATTTGATTTAGGGGACTCAACACAGGGGTTGGGTCCGTCTAGGACAGGTGTACCCGAAATGAAAGACTACCCTGATGCATCTTACCTGCTACGTATGCATTTATTTGTTTCAGCTTGTGTATTGACCGGCTAAAATTAAAAAAAATAAAACAAAACGAATCGAAAAACCAAGAGTGAGGTAGGATAGAAAATTCACCCTGTTTTGAAAAATCCCCGTATTTATCCCGAAACTCTGCCAAAATTTCTGGAAAAAAAATAATATTCCAAAACAAAATGAGTGCGGGTATATTTTCAGTCAGGATTTTTATCGAACTACGCATTGTTTGATTCTCACGGGTGTGGGATACGTAGGCAACCCTCATCGGGTCCAACTCTATTTTTCAAAATCAAAGGGTATAGTCCTAAATAAATTAGGTGACTCCATTATAGCCTGATTGCCCAAGTGGGGCACCGGAAGGCCGGTTTTGCAAAAGTGGTCGCCTGTGGTTTGTCTTTAAATTTCGACCCAATCCGCAAACACAGCCTTAAAAAACTTCCTACCCGAATTATTGAAGGCCGTATTCGCAAAGATGGTCCGTTTTTCTTTATTACAAAATTCTTTGCAAAAATAACACTTTTTAAAAAAATTTGTGGTTTTAATAAAAAAAACAAATGTGCAGGATGAATACAGTTGAAAACATTCCCTTCAGGGCAGTCGAGGAAATCCCTCTGGGACTCCATATGTGGTGGAGCGACTTGGGGGAAGCTAGTAGAAAGTCTGTTATGAAAGCTTTAGGGGGACTTACTGGTCTTCTAAAAATCAAGCCGAGGTTGGACATCGTCGAGGCTCTAGTACCGTTTTGGGATCCCGCCCACAACGTGTTCCACTTTTCAGACTTTGAATTGACGCCCACGCTAGAGGAAATAGCAGGGTATGCTGGTCTCAATGACAATCTTAGAAGTCGGTACCCAGTGGCACCCAGGGCGGTGACTCCACATAAGTTTTTGGATCTGTTGAACATTAGTCGGGACGTCCAAGACCCACACCTGTCCGAAGGTTTCTGCACTTTCTATTTTCTTTACAGACGTTATGGAGATCCCCAGGGTTATGAGGCTAACAACACTGGTCTAACTCACAAAGATCAGGCTAAATGGGAAGCCCGCCGGGGGCTAGCTTTTGTGGTAGCATTCTTGGACACCTTGATTTGCCCAAGAAGTGACGGATGCATAGACATCGGGCTTGTGGGAATGGAAGATTTCATGATGAAAAAATCCAATGGCACACTTATACCGATGGTCTTAGCCGAGATTTACCGTGCTCTGACAGTTTGCCAATCTGGGGGAAAGTTCTTTGAGGGGTGCAACCTGCTTCTACAAATCTGGCTGATCGAGCACCTCTATCACCGCCCAGGCTACATGAACTACGGCTTAACCAGTTTTAATTGCATCGAGGAACATGGTACTCGGGTAAAAGGCCACAAATTTCCTGAGGGCACGGAAGCCTGGCACTCATACTTGAGTACACTGACTGCCGACCAAATCGAGTAGACTTTCGGGTGGCTCCCTATCAGCGAGGTTATCAATATGTCTGTTGAGGTTTGCTATCTCCTGTTAATGGTCCTGCGAAGCATTCAGCCATATGCCCCACACCGGGTCTTACGCCAGTTGGGGAGACAACAGGGTGTTCCCTATGACGAGGACTTAAGACAACAAGCCATTGAGTTATGCCCAAGATCTGCATTTCCTTAAGGCAGGGTCCGTCAAATCTGGAACGAGTGCAGGTTTTTAGAACCTCAAACTCGGGTGAGAGATTTATCTAAAGGGGAAGTGATGCCCGCCTACACTTCTTGGTATGGCATAAGGGGCAGGGAGCATCAAGATCAAGAACGACCCGCAAAGAGAGCCCACGTGCAGCAATTCACCGAGCAAACACAAGAGCATTGGGCTTGGTTAGAAAAGGAAAACAGCTACCGAGCCACCATAAGCAAGTTGGAAGCCCAGGTCAGGGAAATCAAGTTTGAAAACATTCTACATACTGCCACAATTGAAGGGGAGAAAAATAGATTAGCCCAAGAAAATGAAGTTCTCCGGGCCCAGATACAGGAATTAAAAACAGCTGCTGAGAACCCAGAGAGAAGCAGAACTGATGAAAGGCTTATCAACAGTCTGAGGCATAAAGTGTGCAGTTATGGGAATGATCTAGACAAAGCTGAAGAAGAACTGGCCGGAGTTCGGGCAAGATTAACAAGAAGTGCAGAGGAAAGAACAGAGTTTGTGCAGAGACTGAAAAGGAAATATGACCAGGAAGTCATAGGCTTGAAGTAAAAGCTGGTCGTCCTCGAGAACGAAACGGCCAAACATGCAAAAAGATTTAAGACGGAGAGGGAACACTGCTATGCCAGGATGGCTCAGTTGGAAAACGAGTTTCAACAATGGCAAGAGCAGAGTCACAAACACGCCCAGACTTTAGAGGTGAGATCCCAGCAAATCGGGCACCTACTTCAAGAAAAAGGTGTCATCAGGCGAAGGGTCCAAGAGATAGCTGACTACATCGTCACCAAATGCCAAGAATGCGAAGATATGACTCGGACCACCTTCTTCTCAGCGGTTATGATCTTCGTCCACAAGATAATGGACGACCTTTACCGCCTCCAGCAAGACATAGCACGCAGGCCCGTGGAAAGGCCGAATGATGCCCCACCGGCCCCTGGGGCAACGGAAGCGCTGATGTATTTTTGATGTTTTTCGAGTCTGTATTTCATTTTTCTAGTTGTAGTCATGTCCGAGTCCACAGTAGTTTTTATAAAATATGTGTCGAGTCTGTTTTGCAAACTTTGAAATTCCGAAAGTNTTCTAGTTGTAGTCATGTCCGAGTCCACAGTAGTTTTTATAAAATATGTGTCGAGTCTGTTTTGCAAACTTTGAAATTCCAAAAGTAGTTTACAAGTTTTCTGTAATCAGAAGTGTTCTATTTAATGAATGAAAATTCCGAGAATGAAGCTTTTAGAAAAATATGTATTTCAGTCCTTTGGGTTTTGCTAGCATGAACTACGTGATGATCTGATTCACGCGGCGCCGTGTTACGTAAGCAATCCACATAGGATTCGACCATAACCATAAGAAAATAAATTGAGCGATGAATAAAAGAGCGGAAATAATAACAGAAGAAGGGTAAGAATGATAAAAAAAGGGAAAATCCGTGAAATAAAGTCGGGATGAAGTACACAACTTTTGCAAAAACATATAGAAAAGCGTTTAAATTGCTCAGGTGCATTGCATACCCCAAACGTGCGATTGGCTATGTGATAAATGCTTCAACCTAACATTTTGTTGGTTCAATCTTAAAGGTAATTTTAGGTGGTTGGTTTTGCGGTAAACTGGCTTCCCATCCTTACTTCACTAGATCAAAAGGGAGCATAGAAATAACGTCTGAAAGTCAATTGCCAATCGCCAACTCTTCAGTGGAAGACCTAAATCTAGTCATCCCAATGTCTGAGTCAGCAACAGCTGAAGAGAACAGGACTCTGTGTTGCCGCATGCTGGAAATGTGGGACGCATGGTCCAAAGGTAGGGAACCACCCAGTACCATCCCGGGTTTCCCAGAGATAATTCCCAGGGCAGGCGGGACATCCAACATCCCCATAAGCTACCCAGCCACACCATTTGGATATCCAACTATGTCGGCTCGCTGTGCCGGAAGGCCTTCTGAGGTTCGCCCCCAGGCCCTGTTTTCCGGTGTGTCTTCCAATATCTTCACCGCACCACCAATCTCTGCCACGGCTCCGCCGACTATCTCTAGACCAAGTTTCGAGCCGCCAGCATTCACATTCCAAACACCGTCTATCCATCTGGATACCACTCATATTAATCCCAATGCATATCCCCAACAAACTTAGCTTGAGGTCACTTTAGGACAAGATAAGAAAGGCCTCGAGCACGAATAAATAACTCAGAAAATGAAGAGTATTGAATAGAGCCTCAAGAATATACAGGGGTTGAGCGGGCAGAAAAGCGTCTCCTATGCAGATTTGTGCATGTTCTCGCACGTCCACTTGCCTCTTGGGTTTAAAACCCCCAAGTTAAAAAAATATGGCGGACATGGGGACCCCACAGCTCATCTGAAAAGGTACTGTAACCAGCTCCGGGGAGCAGGTGGGAAAGAGGAACTTCTCATGGCATATTTTGGAGAAAGCTTGACGGGAATTGCATCAGAATTGTAGCTGTTATATTTGGCTTTCTTTATTACTTGATTTTTATGTAGATAAACTTGATGTGCTAATTGCCATATTTACCGCTTTGATATTTATCATAATTGCATATAAACTGTGCCGAAACCCTTCTTCTCTCTGAGTCTTCTAAATCATATGGGAAGTGTGCACTTCGTGTGACTTCTTTTCTGTTAGAGTCATATCCAAATTTTAGAACGAGGTCGGACAAGTTGCAAAGCCGGTAAAGCTTCTGTATTCCCGGTACGCTGCCCCGACATCGGCTGGAGCTGTCCGCTCGGGTAAGCCTGGTCTAGAACAAAACTCTAGGATTTAAACTTAGTATAACATAGCCTCATGCCGGATCCCTAGTAGGAACGATTTTCTGCATCATGTGCATTTGATTTAGGGGACTCAACACAGGGGTTGGGTGCGTCTAGGACAGGTGTACCCGAAATAAAAGACTACCCTGATGCATCTTACCTGCTACGTATGCATTTATTTGTTTCAGCTTGTGTATTGACCGGCTAAAATTAAAAAAAATAAAACAAAACGAATCGAAAAACCAAGAGTGAGGTAGGATAGAAAATTCACCCCTGTTTTGAAAAATCCCCGTATTTATCCTGAAACTCTGCCCAAATTTCTGAAAAAAAATAATATTCCAAAACAAAATGAGTGCAGATATATTCTCAGTCAGGATTTTTTTCGAACTACGCATTGTTTGATTCTCACGCAACCCTCATCGGGTCCAACTCTATTTTTCAAAATCAAAAGGTATAGTCCTAAATAAATTAGGTGACGCCATTATAGCCTGATTGCCCAAGTGGGGCACCGGAAGGCCGTTTTTGCAAAAGTGGCCGCCTGTGGTTTGTCTTTAAATTTTGATCCAATCCGCAAACACAGCCTTAAAAAACTTCCTACCCGAATTATTGAAGGCCGTATTAGCAAAGATGGTCCATTTTTCTTTATTACAAAACTCTTTGCAAAAATAACACTTTTTAAAAAATTTTGTGGTTTTAATAAAAAAAAACGAATGTGCAGGATGAATACAGTTGAAAACATTCCCTTCAGGGCAGTCGAGGAAATCCCTCTGGGACTCCATATGTGGTGGAGCGACTTGGGGGAAGCTAGTAGAAAGTCTGTTATGAAAGCTTTAGGGGGACTTACTGGTCTTCTAAAAATCAAGCCGAGGTTGGACATCGTCGAGGCTCTAGTACCGTTTTGGGATCCCGCCCACAACGTGTTCCACTTTTCAGACTTTGAATTGACGCCCGCGCTAGAGGAAATAGCAGGGTATGCTGGTCTCAATGACAATCTTAGAAGTCGGTACCCAGTGGCACCCAGGGCGGTGACTCCACATAAGTTTTTGGATCTGTTGAACATTAGTCGGGACGTCCAAGNTACGTTATGGAGATCCCCAGAATTATGAGGCTAACAACACTGGTCTAACTCACAAAGATCATGCTAAATGGGAAGCCCGTCGGGGGCTAGCTTTTGTGGTAGCATTCTTGGACACCTTTATTTGTCCAAGAAGTGACGGATGCATAGACATCGGGCTTGTGGGAATGGCAGATTTCATGATGAAAAAATCCAATGGCACACTTATACCGATGGTCTTAGCCGAGATTTACCGTGCTCTAACAGTTTGCCAATCTGGGGGAAAGTTCTTTGAGAGGTGCAACCTGCTTCTAAAAATCTGGCTGATCGAGCACCTCTATCACCGCCCAGGCTACATGAACTACGGCTTAACCGGTTTGAATTGCATCGAGGAACATGGTACTCGGGTAAAAGGCCACAAATTTCCTGAGGGCACGGAAGCCTGGCACTCATACTTGAGTACACTGACTGCTGACCAAATCGAGTAGACTTTCGGGTGGCTCCCTGTCAGCGAGGTTATCAATATGTCTGTTGAGGTTTGCTATCTCCTGTTAATGGTCATGCGAAGCATTCAGCCATATGCCCCACACCGGGTCTTACGCCAGTTGGGGAGACAACGGGGTGTTCCCCATGACGAGGACTTAAGACAACAAGCCATTGAGTTATGTCCAAGATCTGCATTTCCTGAAGGCAGGGTCCGTCAAATCTTGAATGTGTGCAGGTTTTTAGAAACTCAAACTCGGGTGAGAGATTTATCTAAAGGGGAAGTGGATCCCGCCTACACTTTTTGGTGGCATAAGGGGCAGGGAGAATCAAGAGCAAGAACGACCCGCAAAGAGAGCCCACGTGCAGCAATTCACCGAGCAAACACAAGAGCATTGGGCTTGGTTAGAAAAGGAAAACAGCTACCGAGCCACCATAAGCAAGTTGGAAGCCCAGGTCAGGGAAATCAAGTTTGAAAACATTCTACATACTGCCACAATTTAAGGGGAGAAAAATGGATTAGCCCAAGAAAATGAAGTTCTCCGGGCCCAGATACAGGAATTAAAAACAGCTGCTGAGAACCCAGAGAGAAGCAGAACTGATGAAAGGCTTATTAACAGTCTAAGGCATAAAGTGTGCAGCTATGGGAATGATCTAGACAAAGCTGAAGAAGAACTGGCCGGAGTTCGGGCAAGATTAACAAGAAGTGCAGAGGAAAGAACAGAGTTTGTCCAGAGACTNTAAAAGTTGGTCGTCCTCGAGAACGAAACGGCCAAACAGGCAAAAAGATTAAGACAGAGAGGCAACACTGCTATGCCATGATGGCTCAGTTGGAAAAAGAGTTGCAACAATGGCAGGAGCAGAGTCACAAACACACCCATACTTTAGAGGCGAGATCCCAGCAAATGGGGCACCTACTTCAAGAAAAAGGTGTCATCAGGCGAAGGGTCCAAGAGATAGCTGACTACATCGTCACCAAATGCCAAGAATGCGAAGATATGACTCGGACCACCTTCTTCTCAGCGGTTATGATCTTCGTCCACAAGATAATGGACGACCTTTACTGCCTCCAGCAAGACATAGCACGCAGGGCCGTGGAAAGGCCGAATGATGCCCCACCGGCCCCTGGGGCAATGGAAGCACTGATGTATTTTTGATGTTTTCCGAGTCTGTATTTCATTTTTCTAGTTGTAGTCATGTCCGAGTCCAGAGTAGTCTTTATAAAATATGTGTCGAGTCTATTTTGCAAACTTTGAAATTCCAAAAGTAGGTTACAAGTTTTCTGTAATCAGAAGTGTTCTATTTAATGAATGAAAATTTCGAGAATGAAGCTTTTAGAAAAATATGTATTTCAGTCCTTTGGGTTTTGCTAGCATGAACTACGTGATGATCTTATTCACGCGGCGCCGTGTTACGTAGGCAATCCACATAGGATTCGACCATAACCATAAGAAAAGAAATTGAGCGATGAATAAAAGAGCGGAAACAATAACAGAAGAAGGGTAAGAATGATAAAAAGGGAAAAGCCGAGAAATAAAGTCGGGATGAAGTACACAACTGTTGCAAAAACATATAGAAAAGCATTTAAATTGCTCAGGTGCATTGCATACCCCAAACGTGCGATTGCCTATGTGATAAATGCTTCAACCTAACATTTTGTTGGTTTAATATTAAAGGTATTTTTAGGTGGTTGGTTTTGCAGTAACCTGGCTTCCCATCCTTACTTCACTAGATCAAAAGGGAACATAGAAATAACGTCTGAAAGTCACTTGCCAATCGCCAACTCTTCCGTGGAAGACCTAAATCTAGCCATCCCAATGTCTGAGTCAGCAACAGCTGAAGAGAACAGGACTCTGTGTTGCCGCATGCTGGAAATGTGGGACGCATGGTCCAAAGGTAGGGAACCACCCAGTACCATCCCGGGTTTCCCAGAGATAATTCCCAGGGCAGGCGGGATATCCAACATCCCCATAAGCTACCCAGCCACGCCGTTTGGATATCCAACTATGTCGGCTCACTGTGCCGGAAGGCCTTCTGAGGTTCGCCCCCAGGCCCTGTTTTCCGGTGTGTCTTCCAATATCTTCACCGCACCACCAATCTCTGCCACGGCTCCGCCGACTATCTCTAGACCAAGTTTCGAGCCTCCAGCATTCACATTCCAAACACCGTCTGTCCATCTGGATACCACTCATATTAATCCCAATGCATATCCCCAACAACCTTAGCTTGAGGTCACTTTGGGACAAGATAAGAAAGGCCTCGAGCTCGAAGAAATAACTCAGAAAATGAAGAGTATTGAACAGAGCCTCAAGAATATACAGGGGTTGAGCGGGCAGAAAAACGTCTCCTATGCAGATTTGTGCATGTTCCCGCACGTCCACTTTCCTCTTGGGTTTAAAACCCCCAAGTTAAAAAAATATGACGGACATGGGGACCCCACATCTCATCTGAAAAGGTACTGTAACCAGCTCCGGGGAGCAGGTGGGAAAGAGGAACTTCTCATGGCATATTTTGGAGAAAGCTTGACGGGAATTGCATCAGAATGGTACATGGACCAGGATACATCCCGCTGGCACATATGGGATGACCTGGCACGGGACTTTTTCCGGCAATTCCAATACAATGTGGACATCGCTCCCGATAGGAACTCGCTATCCAATCTCAAAAAGAAACCCTCAGAGAGTACGCCATCAAATGGCGCGAGCAGTCCTCCGGGGTCAAACCTCCGATGGATGAGGTTGAACTGGTCAGCGTCTTTCTACAAGCATAGGAAGCTGATTACTTCCAAAATATGATGTTCTCCATGGGCAAACCATTTGCGGAAGCAATCAAAATTGGGGAAATGCTGGAGAATGGTCTACAAACTGGCTGCATCCTGAGCCAATTTTCCATAAGAGAAACTTCCTAGGCTATCCAAAGCGGATCCGGGAGTGCAGCCAACAGAAAAAAGAAACAAGAAGGGGCCATGATGGTTGCCGATGTCAGGAAGCCTCGACAATACCCACGTCCATTTCCCAAAGCTTCCCAACATTACTATCCTCACCAAGACGCAGCTTATGCTACGCCCCCTCTTCCCTATGCGGTAATGAATGCTCAACCACATCCCAGGCCGCAACAACAATACAATCAGAATAGAGCTCCACCTCCGAGAAACAACCATCCTCCCCCAGCTCCATATAATCCACGCCCTCCCCAAAACTACCCGTACAACACCTACCCCCGTGAACCACCAAGGAAACCCAACTTCACTCCTATCGGGGAGCCGTATTCAAGCCTTTTCCCAAAATTAGTCCAGATGGGGCTTCTACAACCCGTACATCCCACCAACGAAAAACCCAACATCAGCATCATACAAGCTGGGAACCAATTGTGCCTACCATTCCGGAGCAGGAGGGCATGACACGGAGGCGTGTTGGACCCTCAAAAGGGCCGTAGAAAGCCTTATAGAACAAAAGAAAGTGGTTTTAAGGGACGAAGAAGCTCACAATATGATGAACAATCCACTGCCCACTCACAATCATGGGCCTGTCATCGACATGATTTGCGAGGACCAGGATTTTGATCTAGCTCTAAAGGCCATCATCGCCATCGCAGATGTGGAAAGAAAACCCAAGGCGGCACCCAAACCAGTCAAGGAGATGAAGAAGAGTAACCCCGTCCCCCAGGTCACGGAAAAGGCTGAGACTGAAACAAATAGGGGACCCTCTAAAGACGATGTCCTTTACATCCCCAAGGCACACAGGAAGAAACAAAGTGTGTTGATCCCTCCCAGAGGTTACAATTCAACAAGGCAATAATGAATGGCCCAAAAATGTACGTGCCGAAAGGGACGTATGTGGCGCGGGGGCAAATAATTTCACCAAGGCTGAATGAGCCCGTGGTTATTAGCCGCGCATCGCAAACTCCCATGAAGAATACTACTGTCGTCCCCTGGAATTACCACAGGACGGTGGTGACGCATAAAGGGAAAGAGATTACTGGGGAAATAGGCGATATAAACTCATCAGAGAAATACCTCGACCCGGAAGAACTAAACAAAAGCAAGCTGAAACGCTTTCCGCCTAAAATGCCGATCAGTGCTGGAGAGGCAGAAGAATTCTTCAAGAATATGAAAATCATTGAATACGCCATAATCGAGGAGCTCAGAAAGTCCTCCACTCAGGTCTCACTCCTATCCTTGCTGGTAAATTCAAACGACCATCAGAAAATCCTGATCAAAACCCTTAACGAAGCATACGTTCCGGCCAACACCACAATTGAGCAAATGGAAAGAATGGCAGAACGATTTTTTGAAGTCAACCGGATCTCATTCAGCAAGAATGACTTCCCCCCGGAAGGGGCTGCCCACAACAAAGCTCTCCACCTAACTGTTAAATGTGAGGGTTACTATGTGAAAAGGGTTATGATGGATAGTGGATCTGGGGTTGATATTTGCCCTCTATCAACCCTACAAAGAATGGAGATCGGGACTGAGAGAATCAGTCCCAACAATGTGCACGTCCGTGCATTCGATGGTATCAAGAGAGACACGATCGGGGAGATTGATTTGGTCTTGACAATCGGCCCTGTAGATTTCGAAGTGACATTCCTGGTCATGGATATAGATACTTCCTACAATTATATCCTGGGAAGGCCTTGGATCCATGCAGTGGGGGCAATGCCATCTATTCTCCACCAGATGGTTAAGTTCGAATATGAGGACCAGGAAATCGTGGTCCATGGGGAAGATGAGCAATCTATTTACAGGGACCCATTAGCCCCATGCCTGGAAGCAAGAGAGGGCAGCGAGCACATAGTCTACCAGGCTTTCGAGATTGTGGTTGCAGACCA
>MDKJ01028863.1:0-23437 GCA_005239525.1 Nicotiana knightiana
AATTTGAAATAAAACAAGAAGTAAAAAATAATATTTTTGTGGGGGGGTGGGAGGTAGTAGGGTGGGTGGTGACGAAAAAACTGAAATTTGAAAAAAAAATCCTTTTGAAGGTGGGGTGGGTAGGCATGGGATGGGGTTAGTGGGTGGGTGTGGGAGTGTGGGGTGGTTGGTGAGGGTGGGGAATATGATGGGGAAGAGTGAGAAGTAGTTTTGAAAAATATTTTTCCTTCTCTTGATAAGGAAAATATTTTCCTCCAATTGAAGGAAAATGAGTTCTTTTGGAAAATATTTTCCAAAACATTTAAATCAACCAAACATGGGAAAATTGAAAAATATTTTCCTTCATACCAAACACACTCTAAGTGTTTGTCAAAGTGCAAGGCATTTTTTGTCCCTATTGGAGCCCGAGTCTCCGGGATTGTAATAATAGTGCTATGTCACCTTGAACCACTTGAAATTTTAAGTGTGGGGTGGCTCACGAGTAGCCATATGCTTCGCCATTGTTATAGACATCATTGTGTCATTGGTTGATTCTCATGCTAAAATAAAGACCTCGAAAATTGTTGAACATAATGTGATGAACTCTTAAGTTTGGGGTCGCAAGACCATGTTTTGAAGTGATTCAATGCTTTCAAGACTGACTAATGTCTACTTGTGTAGGTATGAATATGCCTCCTAAGAAGGACAACAGTAAAGGCAAGGGCAAAGCCACTGCTCCCACCAAAGCTAAGGCTTCCTCCACACCTCCACCAAAAAAGAGGAAAGGAGGGGAAGCCACTTCAAGCCAAGTTGAGGGGTTGTAAGCAGTTGCAGCTCTAGCAGCCTCACACCCAAAACTGGTGGGACAGTGAAAATTTGGTCTTAAGAGTATACCCACATCTTCCAAGGACTAGTACAAGCTTTGTTGGCTGAAGCATATACACTCTGAGTCGTCTGTTCATGAGTGCCGTATAAAACTAAGTATCACTCAATTTGGAAGGGTATTCATGATCTTGGATTGATCTACGTGTTTGGAAACACTGGGGATATCAATGTAAACCTTGTCCGTGAGTTTTACGCCAGGTATGATCCAAATGATCCTGAGCAGCTAGTGCCTATTCGGGGAAGGTTGATTGATTTTTCTACATCAGATATATGCAATTATTTGGGAGCTCCGAATGTTCCCCAGGAGTCCCAGATAACTTCATTACCCGTCCAACATATATGGCGCTGAGCCACACTCTCTGTGGTGTCAATTCTGTGGCTGCTTGGGTTCGTGACAAGAAGATCTAACGCCACAGGAAATTTCCAAAGAAAAAAATGAAGCCGGAAGCTCACGGGTGGTTGAAATTGATCAACATGCACTTACTACCCGCAACCATGAGACTCTTATTATCCGTGAACGGATATTCCTGTTGTACTTCCTAATGACTGCCCAAAAAGTGAATGTGGGCCACTTGATATGCTACCAGATGGAGCAGGTGAGAACAAGCAAGAGAATTGATAGATTGTCCTTCGGTAACATGCTGACACAGTATCTGAGAAAAGAAGATGTGGAGGAGGAGCGAGATTTTGATGTAGTCATTCCACCACCCCTCCGACTGACGGACATCACCAGCATTCGGGCGAAGGAGGAGAGTGCGATATCTTCACTGGTAGGTGCCGAGTGCACTGCTTGCGATGACAACTTTATGGCCCATTTATGTGGGATGATGGACTTGTGGCTTAAGATTGGAGGGAGGCCAGCCACTACGGAGGAGAGGGCCATCTTGGAGGAGCGTTTCCCGCTCAATGCTCATGCCCAGTAGCTGGTTGGGTTTGGCGATGGCCAACGACTCCCAGAGGATGAGGATGTCAACACGCTAGAGTGTTCTGAGGCTGAGCCAGAGCAGTCCGAGGAGGAGGATGATGACGACGCGGAGGAGGGAGTAGAGGATGAAGAGTGGACAAATGCAGATGGGGCCTTTGAAGATAAAGGCGTTGACGATGACTGATCACTGAGTTTTTCCTACCACCCTACTTATTTTATTATGAATTTATATATGCATTGAGGACATTACATGAATTAATTGTGGGGTGAGAGGTTATATTCTCTGTGACTTGTAAATATAAGATACACTAATTACTTCTTATTTTATTTTTTTAGCTTCATCTTTTATATTTTAGCATAGAATATAGATATTAAATTTTTTTTTTTGAAATGATTGTACTTTTTTCGACGATGGATCTCCTTGACAGTTTTTTTGAGGGGCTAAAGTCTAACAAAAAAAATAGAAAAATCCAAAATTATGTCTTTTTATTATTTTAAGTAGTAATACTCCTTCGTGATTTTTCTTTGTGCCTCGGTTCTTTTCCACAGGATGTAGCTGAATCGTGTAGTAGTTGTTTATCTTTAGAGGAGAGTAGGATTTAGGGAATAAAAGAATAGGGGAAAAATGAGATTTTCTAGGCGCCTTTGACTAGTTTGATAGTAGCATATTTAGGCTCTAGCATGTATAGTACCTTCCCTATGGTTTGAAAATTCTTATGATGCCTTGTTGAGCAGATAACATGTTTATTCACGCCTATATCTCATTTTCTTGGCTTATGTCACTTCGTGCCTGATGCTTAATATTTTGTGGCTCTGTGAATACTTGTAATTTCTTGAGAATCGGAATGGAACCGTCCTTAACGAGTCATGTGCCATGTGTGGTGAGAAATTGTATAGTCTGTGTCTTTGCATTAGAGTCTAGAACTTGTCTGATATGTGAGTTGAAGCGAAATTTTAGGTTTTACTAGATTTGAAAAGAAATGATTTTAGGATTTCCTTGATATGTCTGATCTTAATGCTTACCACAAATAATATTTATCCCTAGTCAACCCTTTTGAGCCTATAAACTTTATTTTGCAATCACATTACAAGCATATACCCTTTGTTCTTAATTATGATTGTTTTGATCTTTTTACCTCTTAAAGAATTTTAATTGTACAATGAGCACTAAAAGAAGTAAGGAGAGATCATAACCCTAGACTTTTCCAAATCTTGTCCACTATATTTCCTTTGTTAGTTATAAATTACTGCATTCTAATTAATTTGCTCTTAGTTAGCAAACATTCAAGTCGTTATTTAATATTTCTGAATGTTGATTACTTGAATTCATGCGGATCTAGTGGTTATAATTAGTAGGTTAATTCCCTGTGGGATTCGACTCCGGACTTGTAACCCGGATTATATTGAAATGACCCCTAGAACTTTAGGAGGCATAGTTGGGCGTGATCACACACCTTTGTATCATTTAAGACCAATATGATTAACTTCTTATCATCTTAAAGATAATCTCTTTTCGGATTTACATCGACTAACTTACAGCATGATATAACACACGTGAATATGGGTTGTAACATACCTAGTACCTAAAAATAGGTCCCAAAGAAATAATGAAAAGAATATAGTCAAGGCAACTGTTCGGCAGAAAAACTGAGACCCTAGCTCTTTGAGGAAAAAAGACATACCGGGCAGCTCTCTCCCCTCCTAGTGAGATTAGCACGGACATATGTCTTCCTATTCGTTGGCTCAAGTTCTCTTGGACATTCAGACTTCCGAATGCCCTATACTCATGAACCTTATATTAAGTTCCGAGTAAAAAATAGGTTCTTTTTAAAAAAACTTTTTCTTTTTCTTTCTATTGCATGTTCATAATAAAGTTTTCATTACATTTAGTAAAAGATACATATAAAGAAAAGCAATATCATGACCCAAAGTCCACCTCAAGGCCGTGATGACGCCTAGCCGAACTTTCTAAGCAAGCTAACTCACTATCAACAAATAAAGTTCATTTTCATTATTTAACAGAGATATATAACAATTAAAGATGAAAATAGTCTCAAAACAGTAATAATATCTGATAATCCAAAGCACAGGCTAAACATAGCCAATAGTGTACGCCCTCAAGATTAGGTGGTACAAGTACATGAGCAAACTACAGTAATGAGATCAAGTCTGTGTACATGTCAAGCTGTCTGAAATACAAATAGGCATAAATATAAAAGTAATAGGGAATCGGAAACTATGAAGTAGATCAAAGTGTAGCTCACCCTAGGTCTCTGTGAAATCTCCTAGCTCAATCAGGAAGCTCTGCTAAGACCCACTTGAGGATCTGCACAAAAAAATGTGCCGAAGCATAATATGAATACACCACAGTCGGTACCCAGTAAATATCAAGTCTAACCTCGAAGAATAAGTAGCGAGGTAAGATTATATCAAATACTTAACACAAAATTATAATAACAAAATTAACACCTGAAGCAATAAGTAATATTATGAATGACAAAAGGCGCAAATATCAACAGTTGAAAAGTATGAAACATGCTTTTCTGGAAATAGAAGTAACCAGAACGATGTTCAAATATATAAATAAAATATAGCATTCTCAAACAACAGAGTCGGGACCTCCAATTATAATATAATGATGTCAAGTAAACTGCTTTTAAATGAGTCAATATTAAGATTGCATGCACAACCAGTACAAGATCCATGTACCCCGATACACTATCCAAATATCAACATAACCCGATACACAATCCATGTATCTACCCAGTACAAACTTCCCGACCATGCTCACAGAGCCCAAAGTAACATGGGTAATCACTTGACTCCGAAGGCATGAAACCAAATCCAAGTGCAAAGAGGGGCATAATAGCATCCGTCATATGTCGATATTCGATGATCATATCTAATGTGCCATAACTGTATCTCATTGCACTCTTACCCTTCGTGCTAAAATTCTCAGTCCAAATCACATATCCATGATTTAAATGCATATACATGCTTAAGAGTTATAGATAAAAGGTGCACAAGGACTTAATATATATCATACAGATATGTGCTCATGAAATATCTATGTGATTACGGATAATTAAGTAATTTAACATATCAAGAATAAGTTCTCATGCCTTCTAATTAATCACAAGCCTAGGCATGACTTTTAACATGAAATAGAGTAAACATAGTCACATAAGTCAAATAAATAATAAATCAATGAGCACGTAGACAAAACAAGGCATATAATAATCAAATTCTACCCTGGTCATTATATAAACTCGGTAAATGCATATACGCTCTCCACCACGTATATACGCCACCCCAATACCCTAAACATATAACAAACAATTCAAATTCTTAGGGTTCTATATTAAAAAGATTAGCCAAGAGACTTATCTCTATCCGATAGACTTAAAATCACCAAAAGTGTGAAATCCTCAAAAATCCAACTCCAAATGGCTCGAATCTAGTCAAATACAACCCAATAATGCCAAACAAAGCTATAAAAATCAAACCCAAACGATAAAGGTAGAATCTTTAATCAAATACACAAAGTCAACCAAAAAGCAACAGGGGGCCGTCCACCGGAAGACTACAAAATTTACAAATTTCGAATATCCATTCAAATACGAGTCCAAATATACAAGTTCCATCCAATACCGATTCCAAATCGGGGTTCAAATCTTAATTATTCGCTTTCCAAAAGTTTTACCAAAATTCCCCAAATTTTACATTATATTCCAAGCTTCAGGTATATAAAATCCATAAAAAATTATCATATAAAGTAAAATTCAAGTATAAATTGCTTATCTCCAATGATGTAGAGAAATAACTCTTCAAATTTTCCCACTCTCGAAGTCTATGGTTCAAAATATGATAATGTGGGTAAAATCCCGAAATTCCAACTTAAAGTGGTCTTCCCAGGCCAATGCATCGCGATCAAATGACCTACATTATGATCGTGAAAGCCAAAAATACCCAGCTGGAAGTCCTCTCTTCGAGATCGCAAACATTAAGTCACAAATGCGGTCTGTGCAAAGCTAAACCTACACGAATACAGGATCCTATTCGCGAATGCGAAGGCTAAACCACTGCCTGGCGCCTCTCCGATCACTTTCAATTCACACTCCAATTAAGGAAATATGAAACAATTGTTACAATAATAAACCTAACATGTGTCGGGTTCGAATCCATAAGTAGTTTAGGTTGGGTGTTAAGGTAAATACTTAAGAGAGAAACTCGAAATAACTAAATTTAACTTAAAAGAAATGTGTATCAATTTTACCAAATAATTATTAATGATTTTGCCTAAGCTAGCAAACAAATAATAATTGAAATGTTTTTGTATTTAATAAAATAGAGAATATCCTAGGGTTGTAACCTTAGCCTAGGCTTAAACATAATGGATTGAGTAAATTTATGCTTTCTTGGTAGATCAGAGTTGTTATGACTCTCAATACTCAAGTGCCCGCTCAATACCTCTCGGTTAAAAAATTGTTTATGCCCAAATTGACTCTGTCAAGTCAAAATAGGTATTAATAAAAGCAATTGAATATGATCCAAGTTAGATTATCCCTATCTCTAGTTTAAATTCTTTAATTAAAATAATCAATACTTCAGCTAGTTCAATTTCTTGTTATCCAAGTTATCCTAAACTAAGTTCCTCTTTCTCAAGTAAGAACAAAGTCCAATAAGCATGAATCAATGTTTGCAACCGTTAATTTTGTAACTTTAAAGTATAAACAAGGCTAAATAATCCTGACACAATCAATAGAAAGTATTAATATTAAACACACATAAGTTTTACACGCTATGGTTGGATCACAATCTTAGATGAAAATCTAGCTACTCATGCTAATAAACATAGAAATATGAAAAGAAGAAGAAATTAAAGACATAAAACTGAAATAGAAAAAGAGAGTAATTGATCATTTCTAATTGTAGCTCAAAGTTTCCCAAATAGCTAAGAATAATGACCAACTGCTGCTACAGTATGAAAAGATACCCTAAAAAGTGACACACGCCTATTTATAATGCTCCGAAATTTCTGACAAAAATACCTTACGGAGGGTTCTGCGGCCACACTTCAACCCCTGCAGTCCGCACTTCAGTTGGGTTGATAATGTTGTGATTTCAGTAGGAGGAGTTATGCGGTTGCACTTTAACTTCTACGACCGCACTTTAGCTTCAACGGCCACACTTGAATTTCTGTGGGAAGCATTTGAGGAGGCTCAGACTTGTTCGATTGCACGTTCTCTGATCTTTTAGACCTTGTCAGTGCGAGCTTGTTTTGCGGACCAAGTGCAACTGTACATTTTAGTCTGCGGACTACACTTCTGTCAAAAATCCCTAAAATCTAGTTCTTCTTCTGCGGCCGCATTTCATCTTCTGCGGGCTGCACTTGCTTTTGCGGCCGTAGATGGAATTTTGCAGATTACACTTTTCTTAGCCTTTCTCCTTTTTGCTGAGCTTTGCTAGAACATCTCCTTTTTGAGTTACTTTTCTTTATTCAGCTCACATTATCTATCACACCTTCAAACATTTTCATTTTATTCAGAGACAGAAATCATTACTTTCGGACTAAAAACTATAGCAAGAAGGCACAAATAAGTGGGTAAAAACTACACTTATCACTCTTCATTGCGAACGTGACACCTTGTCGCGAATGCGAAGCTTCTAACTCCAACCCTCCGTGAACGTGTAGAAGAATACTCCCCTACCAGCTCCCTCTTCTCCATGATCGCAATACAAGCTCCGTGATCGCGAAACACTGCAAAACATCAGAAAACCAGCAACTCCAACTAAGGAAAAAATGGTCTGAAACCACCCCGAATCACACCCGAGCCCACCGGGACACCGTCCAATCATGCCAACAAGTTCCAATACCTATTTCAAATGTATCCAAATTATCAACACACAACCAATAACATCAAAACCAAGAATCAACGATCAAAACGCATATTAAGCTTCTCTTAAGTTCATTAACTTTCAAACTTCGAACCAAGTGTCAGATTCAAGCCTAACCAATTCGGATTAAACCCAAACCTTGCACATAATTTTTAAGTGAAAAAACAAACCTAATCCAACCTCCAGAATCAAAATTCGAATCTGATAACCTCGACATCAACCCTCGGTCAAACCTATTAACTCTGCAATCCTACTAATTGCCAACTTTCGGCAAATCATACCAAAACATCCTAGGAACCTCCAAATCTAATTCCAAAAATATGCCTAAGTACAAGATCACCATAAAAATTTATCGGAACCCTCAAAATACCATTCCGAGATCACTTACACAAAAGTCAAACCTATGCCAACTCTTACAACAACTTACAAAAATTACACTAAGTGTTCTAAATCACTCATGAACCTTCTAGAAGCCAAACTAATCATCTCCATAAGTCACAAAACAATAAACGCATATACGAAAAGCATCGAATATAAAAATGGGGCTCAAATACATAAAATGACCGACTGGGTCGTTATATTGTCCCCCTCTTTTACAAATATTCGTCCTCGAACGAGTTTAGAAACATACCTGGAATGACAAAAAGATGAGGATATCTTCTTCGCATATCATGCCTGGTCCCCTAAGTCGCCTCCTCGAGTGGTTGACCTCTCCACCAGACCTTCACCAATGCGATATCCATCGACCTTAGTTTCCGGATCTGCCTATCCGAAATGACCACTAGTTCCTCTTTATAAGCCAAGTTCTCATCCAACTGTACCGAACTGAAATCTAACACATGCAACTGGTCCTCATGATACTTCTAAAGCATGGAAATATGAAACATCGGATGAACTCCCGACAAGCTTGATGGCAAAGCAAGCTTATAATCCACCTCACCTACTCTCTCCAAAACCTCAAATAGACAAATGTACCGAGGACTCAACTTGCCTTTCTTCCCAAATCTCATCACGCCATTCATAGGCAAAACTTTGAGAAGAACCCTCTCACCCTCCATGAAAGCTACATCGCAAACCTTCCTATCTGTATAACTCTTCTATTTGGACTGCGCTGCTTGAAATTTCTCATGAATTAACTTCACCTTCCCAAAAGCATCACAAAATAGATCAACGCCCAACAACCTAGCCACCCAGGCTCAAACCAACCAACCGGAGAATGGCATCGCCTCCCATATAAGGCCTTATATGGGCCATCTGGATACTCAGCTAGTAGTAGTTGTTGTAGGAAAAATCTGCTAACGATAGAAACCGATCCCATTGGCCCCTGAAATCAATAACGCATGCTCTCAAAATATCCTCCAAGGTGTGGATGGTCAGCTCGAATTGCCCGTCCGTCTGAGGGTGAAGCACAATACTCAACTCACTGCGTGCCTAACTCATGCTACACAACTCTCCAAAAATATGATGCTCAATCCGATATGATAGACACATACACACTCTACAGACAAACAATCACTCTAAGATAGACAAGTGCCAACTGCTCAGAAGTATAGGGAGACATTATCAGAATAAAATTTGCAGACTTGCTCAGTCTGTCCATAATGACCCACAGAATACTAAATCTCCTCAAGGTCTGTAGCAACTCAACCACAAAATTCACAGTGATATGCTCGTACTTCCACTTTGATATATCTAAGCTATGATGCAAACCACCCGGTCTCTGATGCTCATACTTGATTTGCTGACAGTTCAAACACCGTGAGACATACACAAAAATGTCCTTCTTCATCCTTCTTCACTAATACTGCTGCTTTAAAAGATGATACATCCTCTAGCACCTAGGTGAATAGAATATGACGAGCTGTGAGCCTCCTGAAGAATCAACTTCTTCAAACCATCTACCTTAGGAACACTGATCCATCCATGAAGCCTCAATACCCCATCATCACCAATTGTTATATCCTCGACACCACCTCACTGCACCGTATCCTTAAGCACAAGCAAGTGGGGATCATCATATTTTCTAGCCTTAATGCGCTCAAACAAATACGACAGTGACACAAAACTAACAAGTACCCTGCTAGGCTCCGAAATATCTAACTTCACAAATCTGTTGACCAAGGCCTGAACATCTGTGGCTAATGGCCTCTCCATGGCTGGAATGAATGCCAAACTTCCCATGCTCTCCGCCTTTCTGCTTAAGGCATCAACTACCACATTAGCCTTCCTCGGATAATAAAGAATGGTGATATCATAATCCTTCAATAGCTCGAACCATCTATGATGCCTCAAATTCAAATTTTTCTATTTAAATAGATGCTAGATACTCTGATGATCCATATACACCTCACAAGACACGCGATATAACTAATGCCTCCAAATATTGAGTACGTGTATAATAGAGCTAACTCCAAATATTTCAATGGATAGTTCTTCTCATGGGACTTCAATTTGCGCACGTAGGCAATCACCCTACCATTCTACATCAATACACATCCAGTACCAACCTTCGAAGCATCACATTAGAACATGCACAACCCCGATCCTGAGGGTAATACTTAAACTGGAGTCGTAATCAATGTCGTCTTGAGCTACTGAAAGCTCTCCTCACACTCGTTTGAACACCTAAATAGAGCACCCTTCTGAGTCAACTAAGTTAATAGGGCTACAATAGATGAAAATCCCTCCATGAAGTGACGATAATACCAAGCCAAGCCGAAGAAACTTCTAATCTCAATAGCGGCAAAAGGTTTGTACCAACTCTGAACTGCTTCAATCTTCTTCGGATCCACCTTGATCCCATCAGTAGATACCACGTGGCTGAAGGATGCCACTGAGTCCAGCCAAAAATCACACTTGGAGAACTTAGTATACAACTTCTTCTCCCTCAAAATCTGAAGCACAATCCTCAGATGCTGCTCGTGCTCCTCTACACTACGGGAATACACGAAGATATCATCAATAAACACAATAACAAAAGAATGCATATATGGCTGGAAAAAACTATTCGTCAAATGCATGAAGGCTTCTGGGGCATTAGTCAGACCAAAAGACATTATGAAAAACTCATAATTCCCATAATGAGTCCTGAAATCCGTTTTAGCAATGTCCGCAGCCCTGATTTTCAACTGGTGATACCCCGATCTAAAGTCAATCTCGAGAACACTCTAGCACCCTGAAGCTGGTCAAATAAGTGATTAATGTAAGGCAATGTATACTTGTTCTTGATGGTAACCCTGTTCAATTTCCAGTATTTAGTATACATCATAATGGAACCATCATTCTTCATCACAAACAACACTGGTGCACCCTATGGTGATACACTAGGCTTGATGAACCCTTTATCCAGCGACTCCTGCAACTGTTCTTTCAACTCCGCTGGAGCTATGTGATACAATGAAATAGATATGGGTTGAGTGCTCGATATGACGAGCGCAAAACTGGTGTATAAACGTAGGTTCGCTAGTTGAATATAGTATAGAAAATATCGTATCCATAGGGATTGGATTTAAACAGTATTTTTGTAGCTTCAAGTATTATTGCTATTCAAGATGATCAATAATTTGGAGTTGTGTGAATTAAAGCTAAAATTAATTAGCAGTCTAACTATTGTCTAATGACAATTTCAACAAGTGTAAGCAAGAAGATATCAATAGGAGGAAATGGGAGTTGATTGGATAGGTGCAAGATACTTGTTTGGGAATTAACTCTAGTTACTTCACTCTATGGTTCAAGTGAGTCTCTCGAATTCACTTTATTATTAGTTCGAACGCTCAGTAGAAACTTCTCTCTCGATTAAGTCTCAACCTCTCAATATAAACTAAATTAAGCTCAGTGAAGATATGCAAGAATTCGTAGTGGGTTAATCTTTAGGAGAACCTCTTTCGATTGTCCTCCTAAATAGGTCTAAGCATTAATTCAACTAGACTCTTCTGATTATTAATAAGAATCAATGAATTTAATTGACAAGATAATGCAAAACATCAGATGTTCTGCCTCTTTCGATTACATAAACATGTGAATATGTATGAAATAATAAAAATACCCAAAACGATTCATTACACAAACACTGGAGTTAATATCCACACACAATTCTCAAAACACCAAATCCATCAATCCCTAAGGAAGAACTACTCCATGGATATGAAGAAATTCATCACAATTAAGTTTAAGTCAAAGAAAAACATAAAACATCCAAACCCTTATCTTGAGTGAGGATGGATGGTGAAATACTTGTGCTCTTTATTTTCCCTCTTCTCCTTAGCTTCCTTAGGTCTAAATTATGTCAAAAGTCCTCAAAATACGATTTTTCCATGTATATATACCAAGTAGGATCGGGCCCAAACAAATATACCTTCTCATACGCAAAATAGGACACTTTTACGGAGTTGGACGTGCGCGGCCGCGCAACTGAAAGTCTGCCCCCGCACTTGGCCGTGCACTTTTCACGCGGTTCTGCCCCATATGTGCGGTCAGTGCACGGACGCGAGCTTTTCACCTTGTTCTGTTAGGAATTTGGGAAAATATAAAACATGAAAGTTTTATCCCTTTGAATTAGATTTCCAACAATATATTGTGGAGCCCAAACAGAGTTTTGAGAAAAGGGTTATGTGCATTTTACTGAACACTGCATAGTATGTCTGCTCGATTCTTTGTTCATTCTTAACTATCATCCGTTGATTACCGAACACGATCCCGACTTAATTCCTTGGGATTTTACTCAGACTTCAATCTCCAAATCACTTAAATTTATTCCATAACATCTACGTAGCTCAGAATCACTCCTACAATTGCATAAAACACACAATTAGTGCAAAACACTAGCGATTAAATCTCAAACACAACTAAAGTGCAGTAAATTAGAAAGTAATAATCGACTAAAATATGAGATTATAGCCTACTATCATGGTACCAAGTCAATACGAAAATCAATATTCCTATCAAGTGGCATGCCCGGTAGGTCTGCTAGAAACACATCCAGAAACTCCTTCACTACTGGAACTGACTCTACTATAGGGGTATCAACACTAATATCTCTCACAAAGGCTAAGTACGATAAACAACCATTCTCAACCAACCACTAAGTCTTCAGAAATAAAATCACCCTACACAAGTATACCTAAGGGAACCTTTCTATTCCAGCATTGGAAATCTCGGAATAGCCAATGCCAAGGTCTTAGCATGACAATCAAGAATAGTATGATACAGAGATAACTAGTACATACCCAAAATCACATCAAATCCATCATACTGAGCAATAAGAGATTGTAATGACCCAACCGATTGTTTTGAGTAATTTAGCCCCGATCCCTTATTTATGGCCTACTCTATGTTATAAATTGTTGTTATGTGACTTGCCTACGTGTTTGGTTTTGGTTTCGGGTGAGTTTCATAGTGAAATGAGACACATAATCCCTAAGTTGGAGTTTTAAGTTAAAAGAGTTTATCATAGTTTGACTTTTGTGTAGACGATTCCAGAATGGAGTTTTGACAGTTCCAATAGCTCCATATGATATTTTACTTAGGAGTGTGTTCGGATGTTGCTTCGGGGGTCTGTAGGTCATTTCGGCGTGAATTGGCGAAAGTTAGAAAGTTGAAGATTTGGAAGGTTGAAAAGTTTGATCGGGAGTTGACTTTATTGATATCGGGGTCGCTTTCCGATTGCAGAAGTTAGAATGGTCCATCATGTCATTTACGAGTTGTGTGAAAAATTTGAAGTCAATCTGAGTTGTTTTGGTATGAATCAACATTAGTGTTAATTCGGAAGTTCATAAGTTCCTTGGGCTTGAATTGATGCGCGATTTGTGATTCTAGTGTTGTTTGATGGGATTTGATAATTCGAGCATGTTGTATGATGTTTTAGGACTTGTTGGTGTGTTTGGTTTAGGTCCCGGGGGCCTAAGGTGTAATTCGAATCATGTTCGGCGAATTTCGGAAGAATATTGCTGAATCTTCTGATGTTGGTTTATTGTACGTGATCGCCAGTGGAGGTTCACGATCGCGAAGAGTTGTTGGCGACTGGTGAAAAGTTGTTCTATGTGATCATGAGATAGGCTATGCTAGCGCGAAGTTTGTGGACTTTGTGAGTCGCGTTCGCGTGTGGAGTTCCACGTTTGCAAATAGTATTTTGGCAGCCTGTGAAATTTGTGCTTCGCAGTCGCTGAAGAGAAACACTTGGGTAGAATTTCAAGTTTCAAAACGAGGGTTTCATCTCATTTATCATATATTGGACCTTGAGAGCTCGGTGTAAGGTGATGTTTTCGAGAGTATCATTGGGGTAAGTGATTCCAACCGGATTGGACGATGTTACACGAATCTATTGTTATTTTCATCATCCAATTACTGATTTGAGTTGGAAATTTGGGGAAAATTGTGAAAACTTCCTAGACTAAATTTTTGGGTTTTGAAAGGAGATTTGAGGTCGAATTTGAGTAATTCTTCTATGGTTGGACTCATTATTGAATGGGTATTCGGACTTTGTAATTTTGGTCGGGTTTTGAGATGCGGGCCCGAGTTGACTTTTTATTTCTTTACAAAGATCGTAACTTCATTTTTTGAAATAGTTTATATTTATGGTATGAAGTTATTTTATCTAGATTCGAGCCGTTTGGAGTTGGATAATCGAGGGAAAGACCTACTAGTGGATTAAGTTAGTGTATTTTGAGGTAAGTGCCTTGCCTAACTTTTGGGTGGGGAAATTACCCCTTAGGGTTAGTGTTGTTTGTGATAACTGTGATGTGTGAAAGTCGTGCACGTAAGGTGACGATTGTGTGCATTGGCTAAATATGGAAATTTACCAGTTTTAGCTATGTAGATTCCATTCATGCCTTAATTGAGTTATCTTAACATGTTATAATCATCATTTTTAGTCTATCTTCACATTCTCTACTTGTTTTATCTCTTCCTTGTTAATTTCCCTACATGTTTAGTTGAAGTTGTTGTTGTTTCCTATATTCCTTATTCCTTATTTAACCATGAATTCTTTACTTGAAGTTGTTATTCTTGTAATATCTTGTTGATGAAATGGTATTTAGTTATAAAGGCCGTGATTCACATTGAGGCGAAGTGTTAAGTTGTCACATACTATTCTGTTGAGTTATTCACTTCCGGTTGTTATTGTTGAGACTCTTGTGTACGTTGTGGTTGAGCCATGGGATCTTTGTTGTGAAAACATTGTTATTGTTGCTTTCTTTGGAGAGTTTTCATATTGGGCACTTGAGGTGCGATTTGTGATACTTTGTGATATTGATATTCATGCGGTGGTATAAGGTTTTGGGGTTAAAACGCTGCGGTGAGATAAGGTGGGCTTGATACGCATGGCTTGTAGGTGTACTACTAGAAGCCACGTAGTGTGATAAGGTGGGCTAAAACACGGGAGGCTATATCAGGAAAATGATTTTCAAAACTAAATGTAAGGTTTATGTGGTGATATAAGGAAATATTGTGAATTATTCTTGTGATTTGAGACTACGAGGCAGTACCTCGGTAGTGACTCTTGTTGGTACTTCTCTATTACTTCACTTGTATTATGTTGTTTTGGTTCCTTGACTTCACATTTCGTGTTTTCTTTCGTGATGATTTATTTGCCTTGATTCTTGTAGCTAATTTTGGCATATTCCTGACTTTCCATTTCCATTGTTATTATTATTGCACCATTAAATTATTTTTGTTATTTCTTATTTATTCCAGTAGAACCTTGACCTGACCTCGCCACTACTCTACCGAGGTTAGGATTGGCACTTACTGGGTACCGTTGTTAGTATACTCATGCTACGCTTCTGCACATATTTTATGAAGATCTAGGTACCTCCTACCAGCCCAGGCATCAGTGAGTTGAGTTCGTACTTGGAGACTTCAAGGTACACATGGTGGCATCTGTAGGCCTCAGAGTCACCCTCTATCTACTTTTATATCTTCTGTCATTTGTTAGATACAGTTGTATAGGGATGATTATGACACCGTTGTAGAGCTTTTGACTCGATATCACTAGGTTTTGGCGAAATTCTATATGCTGAGTTGTGAGTTTTGTTTATAAAATTGTTGAGTATTTGAGAGTTTAATTGTTATTTCAGTTATTTTCGCATGTTTGTTAGGCTTACCTAGTATCAGATACTAGGTGTCATCACGACATCCTACGGAGGGAAAATTGGGGTCATGAAAGAGATCAACACTTGTCTCATAGCCCCCAATAGTAAACAAACAAGACCGATACACATGATCAACCACAATAGAGTCACAAACATGTGTAGATACATGAACAAGGATATTGAGAGAAATATGGGGAAAATCTAAATATGATGCGAAGTACGATGACATATAGGAATTTGTAGGATCGGGATTAAATAGAATTGATGCATCTCTATGACAGGCTGAAACAATATATGTAATAACTGCATCAGAGGTCTTTGCCTTCGATCTACCCGGAAATGCACAACAGCGGGTCTGACCTCTGCCTCTAGGACGACCCCTAACTACCTGAGCTCCCCCTCTAGCTGGTGGGGTTGGTAGTGTAGCAATTAGAAATGGAGTCACTGCCTGAGAACCCTGTTGTGCCGCAGCTATACCACACATGGGGAAATTCCTCTTGATATGCCCTACCTCTCCATAATCAAAAAAATCTCAAGCTGAGAATGGTTGTTGAATCATAGGCTACCTATGATAAGCTGATTACCCACTAGAAGAACCCTGGACTGGAGGAGTACGGTAGAAACTTTGTGCTAGTAGTGCATTAAATGATGACTGAACTAGAGCGCCACGATCAAGCTGATACGTAGAAGGTACTGTCCTGCTAGGATGGCCTCTCCCAAAATGATCCCTACCTCTAGACGAGGTACCATTGAAACTGCCAGAATATAGAGTCTTCTTGCCCCTCGCTACCATAGCTGGCCTGCCCTGAACCCCAATGCGCTCAATCTTGTGCACTATGTCCATAACCTGAAGGAATGTAGTGCTAGTCTCTGCCATCCTAGCCATAGAAATTTTGATACCAAAATTCAACCCCTCAATGAACCTCCTCACCTTCTCAACCTCGGTGGGAATCAGAAAAGCTGCATGACGGGATAGCTCTGTGAGTCTCATCTCATACTACATCACAGACATGCGTCCCTGCTGAAGTTGCTCGAACTGACCACGGATCCCCTCCCTCTTCATAAGGGGAATGAACTTTCTCTAAGAAGATATGTGAGAACCATCTCCAAGTGAGTGGAAGTGACCATGTTGTCCTGCTACTCTCATATGACTACCACCATCTCTTGGTTGTCCTGAACCGATCTACCTCTTTTGCTCCTCCTCAGACATAGCGGCCTCCATTACCGGCCTACCAGCAACTACGGGGGGAGGGTCCCCCAACCGGTACTACTCCCGGAGTCTGATAAACATAAAAAACATGTTCAGGAGTGTGAGTAGCGGGAGTCTGTACCCCTCCCCCGTCCTGAGAAGTAGTCGGTGCCACAGGAAGTATCTCGGTATGTGCCAAACCCTCCACAAGACCAACCAATCAAACAAGAGAATCCTGAAGTACTGGGTTAAACCCCTCCAAGACTTGAGTTGGTCGAATTGGCTCACCTGATCATACACCTGCTCCTGAACTGGTGTATTGGTAAAAAAGAGCTTCACACGTGTAATAAATCTTGATGACTCAGCAGTCTACGTGGAGCAATGAAGACACGATAGCTGGACGGGACTCTATGAAGAGGTATAAGGCAAAGAGGCACGGAAAATCACACCCACGGGTTAATTAGCTACGGAAGTCTCAACCTGATTGAGAAGATGAAGAGACACGGTCAAAATGTATCTGCGTGGAACAAAGGGCAGATTCAGAGATCTTCAATTAGTGATCCACACGTTACACAATATTCACGCAACAGTTACGGTTACTCATTGTAACGTTACTTTAATGTCATAATTAGTCATTAATACTCAATCACTGAAAAAGGAAGACGTTATATTAGGAAAGTCCCTATATAAGGGAGTAAAATATAACATGTAAGGGACATCCGAACTACTATTGCAATACACTTTACTTTTCGTGCATCTCATTGATTTTTATTTATTTAATTACTTACAATAATCAGTCTTGCCTTGGTTATCAGAAACCCGTGTTCATCCTAAAAATAGCTTTGGTCAAAGGATCTAATTCTTTGGTTAAACAAATTGGTTATGTTACCGGGAAACTGATAATCTTTGTTTGCTTTTCAAGCGATATCCTCTGAACTATGTCGAACTCCAATGACAACAACCAGCAGAAGATTGGAACCCCAGTTCCATTACCTTCAGGAACCCCACGTGGTTCAAGGGAACAAACCCCAGAAAGATCCAACAAAAATAACGATAATAATGATCAAACGGTAGAACAAGATCGGGTAAAGCAAATGATTGCAGAGTATGTGAGTCAGGCTTTGCAAGAATTTGTGAGGGGATAACCAGCAGCGTCACCTGCACCACTGACACCACACCCCAATAATACCATCACCGTGGAAAATCCTCAGTCTGGGTTGGCAAACTCAGGAAGGGGAGATACTCCTAATGAATTTCTCGAAAAAATACCAGGTATGTCTAATAACTCTGAATTACAAAATTTATTACTAACTTTGCAGAAACAGGTGAAGGAACAAAACGATCGAATCGAACAAATTCCTGGAGTACCACCTGTTATCAAAGGCATTGACGTTGATAGATATTCTCAACAACCTTGGAAACCAAGCGCAGCACCCGTACCTATTCCCAAGAAGTTTAAAATGCCCGACGTTCCTAAGTATGACAGGACAACCGACCCACGCGACCATGTGACTGCTTTTACCACCGGAGTGAAGGGAAACGACTTAACAAAACAAGAAATTGAGTCGGTCCTAGTTAAAAAGTTTGGAGAAACACTTACCAAAGGGGCGCTAACCTGGTATTCTCTTCTCCCTGAAAACTCTATTGATTCTTTTGTTGAGCTTGCAGGTTCTTTCATAAAGGCACACTCCGGTGCACAAAAAGTCAAGAAAAGGATGGAGGACATCTTTAAAATAAAACAAGGAGACACGGAACTACTTGGTGAATTTGTAGACATGTTTCAACGAGAAAGAATGCTACTACCAAGGGTGCCTGATAATTGGGCAGCCATGGCATTTGCAAGAAATTTAAATGACAAAAGTTCTGAAGCCACGAGAAGAATCAAGGAAAGCTTGAGAGAATTCCCAGCTACGACATGGAATGATGTCTATAACAGGTACAGTACTAAACTTCGAATAGAAGAAGGTACCATTGCTCGTCGAAAGATGAAGATCGTATCGGTTCCAGACATTCCGAATCAGGTAGTAGGTCAGGTAAAAATAGGTACGGTCCTTATAGGGGACCTTCGGGACGAGAAACTCATCCCAGGTTCGAAAATACTCGGTCAGAGTATAGACCACCAAGAAGAGATGCGGGCTCATCCTCATCAAGATCCAGAAAGGATCGGGATGAACGAACTATAGGTAATGCACGAATTGGGGATCACACCTTCAATGTAAGTACCTCCGAACTAATTTCAGTATTAAGAAATATAGGTGATAAGGTTCGATGGCCGAAAGAAATGAGGTCGAGTCCGAATAAGAGGAACCCAGATTTCTGGTGTGAATTCCATAATGATCATGGACATAGAACTGCAGATTGCAGATTTTTGCAAGGTGAGGTAGAAAAATTATTAAAACAAGGCTATTTAACAGAATTGTTTAGTGAAAAAGGTAAATAGGCATACATGAAAAACAGGCAGGAGCCCCTAAAACCTCCATCTCCAAAACGAACTGTCAAGGTGATACACGGAGATGAAGAAGTAAACGGAGTGGTCTACAAAGCGGCCACGAAGTTCACAATTACACACGGAAAGCTGGTTCGTGAAAATCTAGAAGCAGAAGATATAACCTTCGATGATGCAGATATCGGCAGATTAATGCTTCCTCTCAACGATGCTCTGGTAATATCCTTACTTATTGATGAAACTAACGTAAAAAGAGTGTTGATTGATCCAGGTAGTTCAGTCAATATCATTTTGCTAAGAGTCTTGGAATAAATGCTATTGGGGAATCAAGTAATCCCAAAGGCACGAGCCATATCGGGGTCTGATAACTCTACAGTTATAACAAATGGGGAAATTGAACTTAGCACTTATGCTGAGGGAGTAATAAAAAATACCAGGTTCCAGGTCATCGATACTGACATGGCTTATAACGTAATCATGGGAAGGTAATGGATCCACGACATGAAAGCAATACCATCCACCTTGAATCAGGTAATTAAATTCCCCTCCGAATGGGGGATTCAGCAAATTAGAGGCGATCAGCAAACCGGGAGAAATATAAATTCCGTGGTACACTACAACAAAAAAGTAGAGGTGGAAGAATCAAAAGATAAGGGAATCCCCCAAGCAGGTAACACTTCCCAAATAGGTATGGAAGAAATTACTACCCAAATAGGTACGGAAGGTATTATTGTTGAAACAGGTACGAAAGAAGATACTCACGAGAAGGTGAATCAAGTCACCATGGAAGATGCATTGGACCACACGGATGTAGATTCCAGACAGGACGTCATTCATGAACTGGAGGAAGAAGATCACATCAAAACAACTTCGGAAGAGCTCGAAGTTGTTCTATTGTTTGAACAAAAACCTGAACAGAAAGTGTATATAGGCACGATGCTGAGCCCCGGTCGAAGAGGTAAGTTAATTGATTATTTAAAGGCTAACGTAGATTGCTTTGGGTGGTCCCACTCAGATATGACAGGTATCCCACTAGAAGTAATGACTCATAAACTAAATGAAGATCCATCCTTCTTACCTGTTAAGAAGAAGAAAAGAAAGCAAGAACCATTCAAGAACCAAGTGATTGACGAAGAGGTACAGAAACTCTTGAAAATTGGTTCGATACGAGAGGTAACGTACCCTAACTGGCTAGCTAACACTGTGGTAGTACCTAAAAAGAATGGCAAATAGAGAGTATGCGTAGATTATACTGACTTAAATAAAGCATGCCCCAAAGATTCATTCTCATTACCACATATAGATCAAATGATTGATGCTGACGCATGTCATGAATTGTTAAGCTTTCTAGATGCGTATTCTAGTTATAATCAGATTAAAATGGATCCCTCAGACAAGGAAAAATCTCCTTTATTACAAACAAGGGGACTTATTGTTATAAAGTCATGCCTTTTGGCTTAAAAACGCTGGAGCCACCTATCAAAGGCTAGTGACCAAGATGTTCCAGGAACATCTGGGAAAAACGATGGAAGTTTACATCGATGACATGCTGGTAAAATCAACACGGGCGGAAGACCATTTCCAGCACCTCTCTATTACCTTTGACATTTTACGCAGGTATAATATGAAGCTGAATCCAGAAAAATGCGCTTTCGGCGTAAAATCAGGTAAATTCTTGGGTTTCCTTATATCAAACAGGGGAATAGAGGTAAATCCTGATCAAATTAAAGCTATAGAAGAAATACCTGATGTACTTATAAACAAAAAAGAAGTTCAAAGACTAACGGGAAGAATTGCAGCCTTAGGAAGATTTATTTCCAAATCTTCCGAGAAAAGTTTTAAATTCTTTGCAGTTCTCAAAAAGCAAAATCGGTTCGAATGGACTGAATAATGTCAACAGGCTCTCAAAGACCTAAAGTCTTATCTATCAAAACCTCTATTGATGTCAAAGACAAAGGAAGGGGAGAGGCTGTATGTCTACCTTGCCATCTCGGAAATTGTTGTAAGTGCAGTATTGGTAACGGAGAATAAAGGTAAACAATCTCCTATTTATTATGTAAGCAAGACATTACTAGATGTTGATATCCACATCTAGAAAAGTTAGCCTTAGCTCTATTCATGGCATCTAGAAAATTAAGGCCATACTTTCAATGTCATCCAATCACAAATGTGACCTCATATCCATTAAGAAACATACTGCATAAACAAGAACTATCCGGAAGATTAGCCAAGTGGGCTGTAGAATTAAGTGAGCATGAAATAATATATCAGCGTAGGACTGCAATCAAGTCTCAAATCTTAGCTGATTTTGTCACTGACTTTAGTAATAGCATTGTCCCTGAAGTGGAAAAAGAGTTACAACTCCTTAACGGTGCTAATCCGGGTCTATGGACCTTATTTACCGATGGTTCTTCCAATATAAAAGGTGTCGGCTTAGGAATAGTCTTAATGTCACCCACGGGTGAAAAGACACGACAGGCTATCAAATGTTAAACTATAACTAACAATGAAGCAGAGTACGAAGTTGTCATTGCAGGACTAGAAATCGCATGAGAACTTTCAATCGAGCAAATCGTAATCAAAAGCGACTCCTAACTAGTAGTAAATTAGATGCAGGGGACTTACATCGCTCGAGAGACTCGGATGCAACAATATCTGGAAAAGACACGAGAGCTCGTGAGACAATTCAAAACATGGAAGGTAATACAAATACCTAGAGAGAAAAATGCAGAAGCAGATGCATTAGCTAACCTCACAGCCGTCACGGAAGTAACAAACAAAGACAATTCAATTGCCGTTCATCTATTCCATTAGCGATCGAACATGACAGAAATGAGGTAACTTTCAACAATTTAACCTGGGATTGGAGAAACGAAATCTTAAATTTTTTGCAGAATGGCATCATACCTGAAGACAAGAAAACAGCTCAAGCACTTCACCGCAAAGTTGCACGGTACTGCCTCATTCACAACTCATTATATCGCAAGATGTTCGGAGGGCCCCTAGCAAAATGCCTCGGACCTAACCACTCAGGGGCGAGATCCTTGGTAAAAACCCTAATCAGAGCTGGATACTATTGGCCTAAAATGGAAGAAGAGACCGAGAACTTCGTGTCCAAATGCGACAGATGCCAAAGGTTTTCCAATAACATGCATCGACCAGGGGAATTATTTAATCCAATAATATCCCCATGGCCCTTCATAAAATGGGGTATGGACATAGTGGGACCTCTTCCCACAGCTAAAGGACAGGTACAGTTTTTACTCGTGCTAACCGACTATTTTACAAACTGGGTAGAGGCAGAAGCATTCAAACAGGTTTGAGAAAAGGAAGTTAAAAGCTTCTTATGGCGAAACATAATATTCCTCTTTGGGATACCAAAGGAGATCGTGTGTGATAATGTCCCACAATTCATAGGCTCGCAAATCACAGAATTCTTCGAAAGCTAGGAAATCAAACGAATCACTTCAACGCCATACCACCCCGTGGCTAATGGTCAAGTTGAGTCAACGAATAAAGTCATCATCAACAATCTAAAGAAGCGGCTAGATAAAGCCAAAGGAAATTGGCCTGATGAGCTACCAGTGGTACTATGGGCATACAGAGTAACTTCAAAAATAACCACGGGAGAAACTCGGTTCGCACTTGTCTTTGGCTCAGAAGTCTTAATACCTGTTGAGATTGGCGAACCAAGCATAAGGTTTACAACAGCCACGGAGGAAGCAAACGATGATGAATTGAAGACCAATCGAGACCTGCTCGAACCACGGAGCAGCACCAAATATGGATGGCAGCTCAAAAACAAATTATAGAGCGTTATTACAACCGTAAATCTCATCTCAGATAATTCAAGATTGGGGAATTCGTCCTTAAAAAAGTTTTTCAATCAACAAAAGAAGCAGGCGCAGGAAAGCTAAGTCCAAACTAGGAAGGATCCTACAAAGTCTGAGGCATAGCTGGGAAGTGCGCCTACGAGCTGGAAGCTATGGACGGCAGAATCCTACCAACAAGTTGGAATGCCATCCACT
>ML439265.1:0-25621 GCA_005239525.1 Nicotiana knightiana
TACGTACGCGTGACTCGTATTAAGGTAATTATTTATACAATCGAATAATAAGAAACGTTAAAAGATACAAATATATATATATGTCATAAAAGTGAGTAATTAAACAATTTAGGCCAAGTTAATCATTAAGCGACCGTGCTAGAACCGCGGAATTCGGGAGTGCCTAACACCTTCTCCCGGGTTAACAGAATTCCTTACCCGGATTTCTGGTTCGCAGACAATTNGAGGGAGGTGTGACACTGTATGTGTGTACATGAAATTTGTGTGTCTAGATTTTCAATAGGGCCTCCAGGTTCAGAAGAGAAGATCCTTAATATGTCAAGAGAAAGTCTATTTATAAGGAGTCCACAGATGGGATATGCTTTTGGCATATCCCTTATCCAAAAGGCTGAAAAATGGTCCTCATAGTACATAGGGCAGCTGTCAACCATATCTTTGGGACAGCTGCCCCTATTCTTGAACATTCTTTCTTATCAAAAGACCNTATTTGGGCCAATTAACTTCTTAACCTAAGTTAACTGATTCGATTTGATTAATTCAAACTAATGACCTGAAATCAGAAGCTTGGTTAATCATTAAGATCAGGTTAACTAATTTGTTTTAGCTAATTAATCCTAACTAGTTGTCCTGGACATGTCTTAGGACTTAATTAGTTTTTTAAGAGACTATTAGACTAGGTTAATCTATTAAACAAGTGATTGTGGGAAATTATTGTTAACTAAATTAGTCTTGATAAGTCTAGGTTAAATCATGACCAAACATTGTTTTAGAACTGAGTTTTAGCCTAATTGGTTCATTAATTTCTCATTATTAACTGATTTCAACTTGTTTAGGATTTTGGTCGATTAATGAGAGTTAATTAATTTGTTAAAATTAGTCAGTTTTCTGGTATTAAACATGTTTAAGTTTCACTTGAACCTAGGAGGAGTCAGTTTGTTTGAGTTAGTTGAATATACCAATCTTAAACTAAAAGTTGAAATTTAACTGTGATTAATTGGAAGTTAATCATATAATTGAGACTAATCATAGGCATCAAAATCAAGACTAACTCAAACGACGACCTCAAACAAAACATGAACAAAACAACAAAACATGAACAAAACAACCAATAGGGGCTGTTTTTACTAACACAACATTTTAACAAATGAATTCAGGGATTTAATCAATCAGTTGTTCATGCTCATTTATTGACAGAATTTAACAAGATAGAAATGTCCAGAAATTAGCAGAGAAAGGAAATAAAAACTTAGTGCTAATCTTGGTCATACAAATTATTGGACTTGAACAGTTAAATCATACAACAATGGTGATAAGAAAAAAAAACCTAGACTAAATGCACTTGGGACCTTAAACTAAGCAATGAAAAACACAAACAGATCAAAGAAGAAGAAAAAGAAATCAAAGGAAGACAATGAATAACTAAGGCCTATTTATGCTATCGATCAAGAAACAACAGAAATGAAGTGGAGGATACCAGTTTGACGGTTTTGGACGAACTACGGCGACTAGCCGGAGTTTGGCCGGACTACGGCGACCTCCAAAAGTGACCCTTACTCACATGAATCGACGGCTCTCGTCGAGAACCATCGACTCATGTAAGTTTGAGTCACAGAGTCGCTTGGGATCATCTTCAGCATGTTCTAGGGTTTTGACTGTTTCCTAGATCTGGAATTACTCTTAACTGGATGGTTATTTGGGGAAATTGATAGTGGGAGGTGATTGTGGGAAGGGTGAGGATCATCTGGTGCGAGTTTTGGGTTGTTTGGAGAAGCTCCGCCGCCGGAGGCGATTTCCGGTCGGCGGAGGACGGCGGCTAGGGTTTGGTTTCTTAGAGAAGATAGAGACGGTGGGCAAAGGGGGGGGGTGTGAGACTTTGAACTGAACTGGGGTAGGGGGGTGTTTGAAATAGTTAAATACTTATTAGGGGTTAGTTCCGGACCGTTGGATCAAAATTATCCAACGGCTGAGGTGAACGGAAAGCTAAACGGCGTCGTTTGGGTAGTGTAGGGGCAGGCCGGGTTGGCTATGGATTTTGGGTCTGGATTGTCTGGGTATATGGGGATTGGGCATGGGTATCTCTTGGCCCAGGTCCGATTTTTGACTTCTTTGACTAATTAAACTAATTAATCTAATTAAGTTATAATCTAATTTAATCCAAAAAATATAGTAACTAATTTAGACCTACTTTTCATCTATTTACAGATTAATCAAGAATAAAATGACCAATTTTATATTCCTAATTAATCTATAATTTAATGAATAAAATGATTAGTTTTAGTAATTAGTTATTAAAACTACATTACATTAAATAACCATCACTCGTCTATTATTCAGTTAATTATAACTTTATAATTCTTTGATAATAGTGATGCAATTTTGAACAAATTCAAAAAGATGAATTATGTATATGCCAAAAAATACAAATCTTTCACAATTAATCACTGAAAATCAACAAAATCTATTAATTTATTTATCGAATTTTGTAGGGGCATTTGGTAGGTGAAAAATCACATGCTCACAAATAGTATGTAAAACTACAATACTAAAAGTATTAACCAACAATGAAAAATAGGAAGAGGAAGGAAAAATTCGTAGAAGAATTTTCCGCCTTGCTCCTATTGTGTCTCTGCCTCCTTAGGTCGAATATGTGTCAAGAGTGGCGTTTTTGGGTCTATTTATATGTTTGGAATGAGCCCTAAACGTGTAAGTCACTCCTAGTACAGTTAAATGACTTAGGTACTCTGGTTAATGACCGAGGGGAAAATGAGAATACCTAGTATATATGCTAGGTGAGAGAATGGAGAGTGGGGCCGATTCACAAATCACACACTTCTTCACTGAGTGGGGAAGAGAATCGGAGAATCCATCTTGTAAATGAGAGAAGGTTCAGAACCTTGCTATTCACTTTTGTAGCCATCGTTATGGAATAAATAAAGACATACACCGTGGCCATTAATGGTGAATCCTTTCTTTCTTCTTTATTTACATTACGGAGTAACGATGTCGAGAATATAAGCTCATCATGTACATTAGATCTTTTTCATATATTTTAATGAGTTTATGAGCTTAACCTTACCCAACTTTTCTTACTTAGCATTTATTGATCTGAAGATAATTATCTTTGACTAGAATTTTATCCTCTATCTTCTTATTTAATTAGTTTAGCAAAAGGTCTCGTATTTTTTGGTCAAACAATGTACAGGGCGGGTAACTCTTTCATCGATAGGTTGTTGTTTTGTTGTTAGGAAAAGGAAAAGTCTCAAAAGAATTTTTCTCTTTTCGCATCTTCTGTATGTAAGTTGTGTGAAAATGATTTCCTCTACAAAAATTGCAGTTTTAAAAAAAAAAAAAAATAGTGCTTTTTAAGCGAACTTTCCTTTCCTCCGCAAAATAATTACTTTTAATTTTCTGCAATATTTTCTGTGAGCCAGCCAGGTCTAGTAGTGTGTTTTAGATTCTCCTGCATCAATTACAATTCACTCTTTGGATTTGTTGAATCGAATGGTATCCAGTGGCTGTAGTACTTATTGTAATTCCATCATATTCCTTAGAATATATAAACAAATCTCAACAAGATACTCCAGCCATCTCCTATCTTTTTTATGTCTTTTTGTTTTTGTCAATAATGGTGGTACTCGGACAGTTTGCGTGTACCCTAATTATTCCATCGAATAATTTCTACCTAACGCTAATACAAATATCGGATAACTTCATCCATCAAGACATATATAGATGAGAAAAAATTCGGTCCACAAACTTATATAGTAGTGTATTCCTAAACAAGTACTTTTATATAATTGTCATTTTTCAATAATTCTTTGGCCCTTACGGTTAGAGGCGTAGGCATCTTGCTTGAAGCAGTGTCACGTGATACCGCTTCGTCTATATATAAGTAATAAGAAAAAATAGTTGCTATAAATATTAAAAATGATATTATTTGTTGTTACAGTAGTATATTTATTTATTTACTTTTTAAAATATTGACACCGCTTATAAAAATTTCTGATTACGCCACCGCCTACCGTTTCCACTTTCAAAATTGATAAGCTCTACAACTAGACAAGTCGTGCATAACCCTCTAGAAAAAGGGGAATAAAAGAAAAAAGAAAAGGCTTTGTGATGGATAAAGCATTAATTGGTGATTAATAGGAAAATATTCGAGCAGCCACGTATACGTATATGCAGCAAAAACATAAATCATACGACTGGTACAGAATCAATAAAAAGAATAAATGACAAAGAAAAGTAAGATTATGAAAGATTATGTGGTATTAATTTACATTCCCAAGCAAAGAGGGAAGTCAATTAATTAGGTGGAAGTTCCTACATTTAATTCTAGGGGCCAGTGGGTACAGTACAATGTTGATAGTGCTAGAATTTGGAATTTGAAAGTTTCTGTTATGTTAAGAATATTCAAAATTTTATATATGTATAACATTATTTTTACCTACTTAATCAGTACAACTTTCTGAAGAAGGTAATTCAATTAATCCCTTCAGCAAGGCTGTTCAAGACCTAACCGAAATCGTTAATCGAATCGAACCGATAATTTATTGGCTTATTGGTATTGGATTATCCGAATAATAGATGGTGAACAGATTAAAATTTTATAATTAATCGCTTAACGGTTTGGGAGTGGATTACTCAATTTTCTTATCGGGTAAACTTTAATCCGTTAAGAATTTTAAAATTTATACTTTTACCCTTATCGGTAATTCTTGTATGTACTAGATGACTCTTCAAAAATAATGTTAGATTAACAAGACAGCCTTTTTAATTTGAATCCCACGTTAGTCTGAAAGCATCGACATGTCATCTTACTATGCTTAGAATTTAGACACGGAATGATATTATTCCCACTATACTACCCGTTGAATTTGAACATTCTTTAACCAAAACAGTTGAAAATACGTGTAAAATTGTAACATAGAATGATAGAACTGTCTGATGTCTATAGCTAATGCCTAATGACAGTCGTCTCTGGCTTCTCATGAATTATGAGTAGACATGAATTGAATTACTCTCTGGACCATAGTATTAGCTTTGTAGATAATAATGCTAATGGTATTGATTGTTCAAAACTAACATAGACAGTTTGAACTATTCATTTGGCCGTTTAAATTACAACACGAAAATAATTATTTTATTACCATCACATATACACCATAAAATCTCCATTAGAAATTTTTCGAATTACAATAAAGGAAGAAGAAACATCTTTTAAAATTTTATATATTCACATCAAAATGTGCTAATATGCAGTAAACTAAAAGTGACAAGTCCCGTGTAATATTTTAATTGAAAGTGTTGGTTGAATTAAAATGCATGCTTATGTTAAAAGATTTTATTGATTGTTCAAAAAAATTTTATTTGGTTTAGTCGATAAATCGTCTAATAACCGTCCGATAATCGTTAATCCGATACCAATTCGTTCATTGTCTTATTGAACGGCTAGCGAATTACTATATCTATAATTCGTTAACGATAAGCCGAAACCATTAAGCATAATTATCTGCCCGATCACCCCTATACGCACCCTCCCAGATTTGGTAACTGCGGGAATTTATATCTTTGTTCCATGAAAAACTTATTTGAATTTAATATTTGTATCAAATCAAATAATTTAATGTGTAAGAGTCACAAATTAGGGTCAGATTACTTGTTAATTAGACGTGATATACGATGCATTTTATATTTAGTACAAATATATGGTGAGTCTCTATTGGGCAAAGAGAATAAGCCAAAGAATGAAGACAAAGCAAAACACTGAGTAGTTTCGCTAAAATGCCTTCATGAGTTTGAACTGAATTAGTTGAACCGGAGGAGAAGTTTGCTTTTGAAAAACAAAATACCAACTCAGACCGACACATGAATCAAACTTATAAATATTATATATATGACATGTATCTTTTACATAAGATTTATTATTTAATCACAGATAATTGATTTAAATTTTTCTTTAATTTAACACTTTATTTGGTAAATTAATATAATTTAGACATGCATGCACTAGGTTTGTTTTTTTGCGTGTCAGAGTAAACTAGAATTTTCCCCCTTATGGACATTAGAAAAACCATTTAATTAACAATGACACTAAAGGAATATATTTAACGGTGGTTTTCTTCATGCATGGCGTTGTCACACCATCTTCATAGTCATCAATCAGAGACGCGGAGCTAAAATTTTAAAGTTTATAAGTTCGAATTTGCTATGAAATCATAACTCCTTTTAATTATTAGATTAATAATTAAATATTTATATATATTTAATAAATTTTTAAAAATAAATATAAGATCTAACAAAAATAAAAAATTACTAAATTCGTCTGAACCTATAACAAATATTGTAGCTCCGCCCTCGGGGCTCGGTCATCAACCATGCTTCGACAGCCATGACACAATTAAGTTGCATGTATCGACACCATCGTCTATTCTAATCATGTTGCCTTGGCAGAAAACGGAATTCCCTTTTTAAAATTTTGACATGATTGACAACGTTAACATTTTCAGTCAAATATTAACTTTAATTTGTGTGTGGATTAGAGTACTTACTTTTTTTTAAAAATAAATTCTGATAATATACTTTTCTTTAGAATGTGCTGAGAACTCAATTAGCAATGAAGAGTAAAAATAGTATGGGATAGCCAATTTTCGGATTGGTCATTCAAAAATTGCTAGTATTTGTCAAGTCATTGAAAAATAGCCACTATTTTGCTGCAACAGAGATCGGTCCAGCATAATATACTGAAGTTCGGTACACCAGTGTATGAACTTCCAGCATAATATGTTGGAACTCCACCACGCGGAAAGTTCCAGCATAATATACTGGAGATTCGAGCACCTGTGTATAAATTTGCAGTATATTATACTGGACCTGTATACTTTGCTGGAACTCCAGTATATTATGCTGGAGTTCTAGTATACTTATGCTGGAACTCCATTAAATTATACTGGAGTTCCAGTATACTTATGCTGGAACTCCAGTATAATATACTGGAGTATTTTCTGGATTTTGAACAATGTTTTCATTCAAATTTATCTATCTTTACATGAAAAGTGGCTAAATTTCGATTACTTTTAAAAGTGGGACTATTTTTAAATAACCACTTATAAATCTGATTATTTTTTAATCTCCCCAATGAAGAGGTATGAAGATATATAGGAAGCAGTAGCAGATTGGTCGGCCTGCTTCATTTTAATTTTTGTAGAATTTAATTGACAAATCTTAATTAGTGTACTAATGGTATTAGTTGTCGTCACAAATTATTTGGTTGTCTAAGGAAGAGTACAAGTTAGACTGGACAAATAACTTTATTCAATAAGCATTCTGATTACCCTAGAATTTGGATAATAATTAAACTTATATTATGGTTTTAAGGATATGTGATTTCACTCAATACCAATTAATAAACGAGAAGATGAATGACTGAATTAAATTATAAAATAAGTCAAACCAATATACAATCTGAACCTCGACCTCGAATTGACGTATTCTCAAGGTGATAGTAGCACAAGAACTATAAAGATAGAACAATTCTGATGAACAGTAAGTAGATCGATAGGCAAGAAAGAAACGGCTGTATATATTTTCTCAGTAAGCGATGAATGATCCGTACAAATGAATGAAATTCCTCTTTATATAGTAGAGGAATCCTAATTAAGGTATACTTCTAACTACAGTAGGAAATCATATAAACAGCTGATTAACCATTATAGATTTGATCCGTTCCGAGATTCACGCCACGATCCTCGACCAATCGCGGATATCTCGCCCTTTCTGTTATAAAGTTATCCCGATATTACTCGAAGTCTGTCTCTTATGCCTCGATTGATATCAACCTCGATCTAGAAAGAGGCTTCGATTTCGGACTCGTCGTCTCAGCTCTTCAATACAACATTCCAGCCTCGATTAAATAGTGAAATGGGGTAACCCCGATTTCTACTGTATGCACATTCACTAACCTACAATAAACAGTAAGTAAAATGTATTGATAGCACAAAAATTATTATACTGTCATTATACTTAACTTAATTACATAACTAGTCATTAAATCGGTCTTCCAGAAATAATCTCGAGCAAGATTGAAACGTTATAGCTAAGAAGTGCATCGTTATCAGGCATTGTCAAATTTGGGCAAGACATTTAAGCTTATTTATTTTACTAATTATTAATCCTAGATATTTTAACTTTTTTCTGTTTTACACGTTATGTTAAATGGATTTTGAGACTTTTGTTTGTTACAAAGTTGTACACGGTTAAAATCGGGTTCACTCGACTTTGTTTGATTAATGGAGATCACGATGGGAGACTGAGGATCGGTTTCGTGTTATATCAGACCGAGACATGAAGGTGCGGTACCGAGCTCGGGATTCGAAGTACCAATTGAGATCGAGACTACCCAGGATCGAGGCCAAACAGAATAGACATCGAGCGAGACCGAGAAAGCCTATTAACGGAAAGCCGAGATATTTGTGACCGGGCAAGGATCGTGGCGAAAATCTCGGCACGATCAAATCAAGAATGGTTATTTAGTCAATCATGGGATTTCCTTCTGTAATTAGAATTGTACCATAAGTAGAATCTCTCTACTATATAAAGGGGATTCTAATCATCTAATTCTCGCATATCAAAGCAATACAACACTTTTCTCTCTTAAATTATCTTGTTCTTCAGTTCAGTTCATATTTCTTAACTATATTTTTAGTCGGTTCGAGGGCGATCTAGCTCGAGGGCCAAATTGCATTTCTATACTGGTTTGCTTTATTTTACAGTCAATTTCTAGCATTAATTATCATCTTTGTCAATTTGTGTTAAGTGAAATCACATATCCTTAGAACCACTTATAAGTTTAATTGTTATCCGATTATAAGGGTAAATAGTTTGGCTCCCACCGTGGGAATAAGGATAATAGTGATTGCTTGGTACTAATTCTTATAACACACGCTGCTTTACGCTTGTTCTCGTAAGTGTTTTTGATTTCAGGATCAACATGTCACCCACACACGCCGACAATGGCCTTGGTTTTCAGGGGGGAAATGCAATATAGCTGCCCCAGGGATCGAAGTACCTCAAACTGGCCTCGAGGGAGTACTGGTTGCAGACCCCATCGACATCAGTTCCCATGTCTCCCTAAATGCGAATCTGGGCGTCGACCCCAAAAACAGTATTTGCAGAGACGTTCGACCAGCCGGTCAAGATACACAGGGCGGAGAATACGGCGAAGTCAGCCTTCGATTAATATTTGAATGTTGCAAGCTCAACATGATACCATAGCGCAACTCCAAAATCAGAACCGTCATCGAGTAGGGCTGAACCCGAGCCCTCACTAGAAGTTGTTCACAGGGCCGAACCAGTGCCGGAGAGGTCAAACGTGAATGAATCGGGGACTGACCCCACCACTATGAAAATGCTCGAAGAGCTCACGAAGCGGATTGAATCAGGGGAGAAGAAGATTGAAGAAAATGACAAAAAGGTAGAAATGTATAACTCCCGAGTCGATCAAATTTCGGGGGCACCACCGATTCTGAAGGGTTTGGATTCGAAGAAGTTCGTGCAAAAGCCTTTCCCCCCAAGTGCGGCTCCTAAGCCCATTACAAAGAAATCTCGCATGCCAGAAATTCCCAAATATAATGGGACCATTGACCCCAATGAGCATGTTACTTCTTACACATGCGCAATAAAGTGGAACAACTTAGAGGATGATGAGATTGAGTCCGTTTTGCTGAAGAAGTTTGGAGAAACTTTATCGAAGGGGGCGATGATATGGTATCATAATTTGCCTCCCTCCCCCAACTCCATTGATTCCTTTTCCATGCTCGAAGATTCCTTAGTCAAAGCACACGCCGGAGCCATAAAAGTCGAGACTAGGTAGTCGGACCTCTTCAAAGTGAAGCAGAAAGACAACGAAATGCTCAAAGAGCTCGCATCTCGGTTCCAGATGAAACGTATGGAACTACCCCCAGTCGCAGATGATTGGTCCATCCAATCTTTTTCTCAAGGGATGAAAGTACGAAGTTCGGTGGTCTCACGACAGTTAAAACATAATTTAATCGAATATCCAGTTGTGACCTGGGCCGATGTGCATAATCGGTGCCAGTCAAAAATCATTGTCGGGGATGATCAGTTGGGAGCTCCTTCCGGTTCTATTTATCCAAACAGGCCCGTCGGAAGAATTCAAAGGGACATCGATAGAGAACTACGATCGAACTTAGATCAGTATCAACCATACAATGGATATCGGAGAAACAAAGGTCCTGGACGCAACCCCGCTCGAAGTGATCGAGGTCAGAGATCCCGAGGGCTCATGAGTAAGAGTGGTTTCGATAGAAATGCCGAGCCCACAGAAGCACCACGACTATCAGAATACAACTTTAACATTGATGCATCAGCCATTGTATCGGCCATTGGGCGGATCAAAGATACCATATGGCCTCGACCCCTACAAACCGATCCAGCCCAGAGGGAATCCTAATCAAATGTGAAAATACCATGGTACTTATGGTCATAGAACGGAGGAATGCAGACAGCTAAGGGATGAGGTAGCCCGTTTGTTCAACGAGGGTCATTTTCGAGAATTCTTGAGCGACCGAGCTAAGAACCACTTCATAGAAAGGGATGCAAACAGGAAGAATGATCAGGAGGAACCACAACATGTGATTCACATGATCGTTGGTGGGGTTGACATTCCAAAGGGACCCGTATTTAAGCGAACCAAGGTGTCGATCACGAGGGAAAAGCGAACTCGGGATTATGTACCGGAAGGGACCTTGTCTTTCAATGATGAGGATGCAGAGGGGATATCACAACCCCACAACGACGCATTGGTAATATCTTTTGTTATGAATAAAATTTAAGTTAAACGTGTTTTGATTGATTCAGGTGATTGATCCAGGTAGCTCAGTGAACATTATTCGATCGAGGGTCATAGAGAAGCTCAGCCTACAAGATCAAATCGTGCCCGCAACTCGGGTTCTTAATGTCTTCAACATGGCGAGTGAAACTACTAAAGGTGAAATTATCTTTCCAGTGAACGTAGTTGGGACCTTCCAAGAAACAAAGTTCCATGTGATCGAGGGCGACATGAGGTACAACGCCCTACTCGGAAGGCCTTGGATCCATAATATGAGGGCAGTACCTTCGACCCTTCACCAAGTTCTAAAGTTCCCAACTCCGGAGGGAGAAAAAATGGTGTACGAGGAGCAACCTGCCGCTAATGAGATGTTTGCAGTCGACGAAGTGATACCGGTATCAGCGCTCTCATCAGCAAAGGGATCATAGTCGAAAGGAAAGTAGGAGGACAAATAGCAACCACAGACACCGGCCTCGACCCAATTGCAGGAGCAAGGGATATCCCTCGATTCTTCATTATCCTCGATGACTCCGACGCCACCAAGTCAACAGTCCAAGAGCTGGAACATGTCACGTTGATCGACCACCAGCCCGAACGAAAGGTATACCTGGGCACAGGGCTAACCCCCGAGCTTAGGAACAAACTTATTCATTTCCTTAAAGATAACATAAATTGCTTTGCCTGATCCCATATCGATATGACAGGGATACCATCAGAAATCACTACCCATCGACTAAGCTTGGACCCAAAGTCACTTCCAGTAAATCAAAAAAGAAGGCCCCAGTCGAGGTTAACCATGCATTCATCAAGGACGGGGTAACCAAACTTCTCAAAATAGGGTCCATTCGAGAAGTAAAATATCCCTAATGGTTAGCAAACTTAGTGGTAGTCCCTAAGAAGGGAAATAAACTTAGAATATGTGTAGACTATAGGGACTTAAACAAGGCATGCCCTAAGGATTATTTTCCTTTGTCGAATATCGATCACAAGATCGATGCCACGGCCGGCCACGAGATTCTCAGTTTTCTCGATACCTACTCCGGATATAACCAAATACAGATGAACCCGGAGGATCAATAAAAGACTTCATTTATCACTAAATACGACACCTATTGTTATAACCTAATGCCGTTTGGACTAAAAAATGCTGGTGCAACTTATCAACTCCTAGTAAATCAAATGTTTGAATAACAAATATGAAAATCAGTGGAAGTTTATATTGATGACATGTTAGTTATGCCCTGCGAGCAGAGGACCATTTGAAACATTTGCAAAAGACGTTCGACATACTGAGAAAGTACAACATGAAGCTCAACCCGAAGAAGTGTGCATTCATGGTCGGCTTGGGCAAGTTCCTCGGCTTCATGGTATCGAATCGGGGAATCGAGATCAACCCCGATAAAACCAAATCCATCGAGGATATCATGGTCGTGGATAATGTCAAGGTCATACAAAGGTTAACGGGGTGCATAGCCGCCCTAGCACGATTCATTTCGAGGTCCTCAGATAGAATTCACCAATTCGTCTCACTGCTTAAGAAGAAGTGTAGCTTTGCATGGACTTCGGAATTCCAACAGGACTTAGAGGAACTAAAAGGATACTTATCAAGCCCGCCACTGCTTCACACCCCGAAAGCAATTGAACAACTCTACTTGTACTTGGCAGTCTCGAAAATAGCGGTAAGTGGGGTCCTATTCCGAGAAGAAACGCAATTTCCTGTTTACTATGTTAGTCGAACCTTAGTTGAGCCCGAGACCAGATACCCACACTTAGAAAAATTAGCGCTTGCTTTAATAAGTGCCTCTAGGAAATTAGAATCGTATTTCCAATGTCATCCAATATGTGTTGTAACTACCTATCCCCTACATAATATTTTGCACAAACCCAAACTTTCGGGTCGATTGGCCAAATGGGTCATCGAGATCAGTGGGTACGATATCGAATATCGACCCCGAACGTCCATCAAGTCTCAAATCTTGGCAGACTTCGTGGTCGACTTCATGCCAGCCCTCATACCCAAGGTCGAAAAAGAACTATTATAAAATCGGGTACATCATCGGGGGTGTGGACTCTCTTCATGAATGAAGCTTCGAACGTGAAGGGGTCTGGGCTGGGTATCGTTTTAAAGCCACCCACGGGTAATATAATTAGACAATCTATCAGAACTTCCAAATTAACTAACAATGAGGTCGAGTATGAGGCCATGATTACAGGTCTCGAGTTGGCTAAAAGTTTGGGAGCAGAGGTCATCGAGGCCAAATGTGATTCCCTACTCATGGTAAACCAAGTCAACAGAACTTTCAAAGTCCGAGAAGACCGAATGTTGAGGTACTTGGACAATCTACAGATAACTTTACATCGGTTTAAAGAGTGGACCTTACAACATGCACCTCGAGAACATAACAGTGAGGCCGACGCCCTTGCAAACTTGGGCTCATCGGTCGAAGATGACGAACTTAACTCGGGGACTATCGTACAACTCTCGAGATCAGTGGTCGAAAAAGGCCACACCGAAATAAACTCTACAAGTCTGACGTGGGATTAGAGAAACAAGGACATAGAATACCTAAAGAACGGGAAGCTACCATCAGATCCAAAGGAGTCGAGAACTCTACGCACAAAGGCAGCACAGTTCATTTTGTCCGAGGATGGAACGCTGTTTAGGAGGATGTTTGATGGACCATTGGCAATATGTTTGGGGCTGGGAGATACCGACTACTTCCTATGGGAGATTCATGAAGGCACTTGTGGAAATCATTTCGATGCCGAATCATTGGTTCAAAAAGTTATCAGGGCAGGGTACTGGGTCGATATGGAAAAGAATAAAAAAGAGTTTGTTCGAAAGTGCAACAAATGTCAAAGGTATGTGCCAATGGTTCACTAGCCTGGGGAACAGCTCCACTCGATCTTATCACATTGGCCGTACATGAAATGGGGAATGGATATCGTTGGCCCTCTCTCCTCGGCCCTAGGTAAAACTCAGTTTATTTTATTTATGACTAACTATTTTTCTAAGTGGGTTGAAGCACGGGCTTTTGAGAAAGTCAGAGAAAATGAAGTCATAGATTTCATTTGGGACAACATTATATGTCGATTCGGGTTGCCTGCCGAGATTATGTGTGATACTGGAAAGCAATTCATCAGCAGCAAAGTGACTAAATTTCTCGAGGATCATAAGATCAAAAGAATTTTATCGACACCTTATCATCCCAGTGGGAACGGACAAGACGAATCGTCCAACAAAACCATTATCCAAAATCTTAAGAAGAGACTGACCGATGCCAAAGGAAAGTGGAGAGAAATATTGTCTGAGGTTCTTTGGGCGTACCGCACAACATCGAAGTCTGGTACAGGGGAAACACCGTTCTCTTTAGTGTATGGTGCCGAAGCTCTTATCACGGTCGAGGTCGGGGAACCTAGCCTCTGGTTTTGATATGCAACAAAATAATCGAATCACGAGGCCATGAATACAAGCCTAGATTGTTGGATAAAAGACGCGAGGCCTCCTTCGTTTGATTGGCTGCACAAAAACAGTGGATCGAAAGTACTACAATCGAAGAGCCAATCTTCAAAATTTTAAAATCGGGGACTTGGTGCTAAAAAAAGTCACCCTCAACACTCTAAATCCGAATGAAGGAAAACTGGGTCCAAATTGGGAGGGACCGTATCAGGTCCTCGACATCATCAGAAAAGGATCCTACAAGCTCGGCATGATGAACGACGAATAATTACTGAACAATTGGAATGTATCGCTCCTAAAACGATACTACTGCTAAGGTACGACCCTTCCATTTTCATTTATATTTCAAACTAACCATTCCAGGTGTTCCGCCAGGAACGTCGATGGATTCTTCAACACGAAGTCTTTAGGTGTGAAAGCATGTGTTGCATTTTTTCCCTTCGACTGGTTTTGTCCCAAATGGGTTTTCTGGTGAGGTTTTTAACGAGGAAACCATTCATCGTGCTAACACAGAACAATTCAACAGTATCTGAGGCTTCTTTAAAATCAACCTCGAATACTGGGGGGCATTAGCCTCGAATGTCAACTTTGTTGCAAGGAAATTACTTCTTGACAGCGGGGTCTCGATAGGTAAATTCTTTAATGGCCAAATGGTAGAATGAACCGTGCCCATATAGGTTTCTCGAGCCCTGACATTAAACACATGCGCACGTATAATCATCTATTAAGAGAGGTATTTTCCTTGATAATATCTCATGCCTTAGAAAAATTTTCTACTTTACAATTTCATACTCTTGACCTATTGTGTAAACAGGCTTAAGGGCCGATCATAACTGAAGTTCGAACAACTAACCCAACACTCAGGGACTGCCGTCCAAAAAACAGACAAGATCGAATTATTAAAACTTCGAGATCATAAGACCTTAAAGGCAATCCTCAATTTTTATAGGCCACGGCCACCCACTAGGAGACTGACACTTCGGGAAACCTCGAAGTGAAATGGGAAAACAAGCCCAAGAGGAAAGTCCAGAATTAAAAAGACTACGGCTAAATTAACACGGTTCAGAGACGTACGAATTTCGTATAAACCGGCCTTCGAATATTTTCATAAACCAGTTAAAAAGGCTACCCTCGGCAAAGTCATAAAAGGCTTCGATAATATCAAGCCACGAAAACTCTACTTAGTACAAAATCGTTCAAACTCTCGAAAAATTCCTTATTTCATGCTAAGGCATTACGGAATTTTACAAATACAAATGATAAAAACTTTTCAAGCCGAAAAGGGGAGAAAGCCATAAACAATTCTCTTTACAAAGGCCATAATACAAAATCCTAAGGGATATTTTTTTCTTTGAGATCGATAGATCGTCCTCGCTCAAATAAAACCTAAGAGTTACCTTACTTCGAGTTTGAGCAAGCACTCACTCGATCGTAAAAACTATACTAGTTCGATTCCGCTCAAATTACCTAAACCTCGAACCTATGAATACAATTTCATAAAGCATAAATGAAGCAAAAATTTAATAAGGCAGAAATGAAGTGAAAATTTCACAAGACAAGACAAAAAGGAAAAAAGATCTTTATAGATATCAAAAAGTTATTTACAAGGGGAATGTGGCCCGATAATTATATACAAAAATCCAAAAAGAAAGATCCTAAGTGCCTAATCTTCTCCAGGAGAAACATCTTCACCCACGGAGTCTTCTCCGCTCTCGGACCCACTCATGCTCCCAGAATCATCATCATCGAAGAGGCCAATGCTTTGGCTTCAACTTCAAGCTCTTTTGCATTTTCAATCTCGGCAGTAAGATCGAAGCCACGAGCGTGGATCTCCTTGAGAGTCTCCCTTCGAGATTGGCACTTGGCATGCTCGACAACCTAGTGTGCTCGAACCTGAGCAATCTCGGCAACTTCCTTTGCCCGAGCTTGAACAACTTCGGCATCGGACCGGTAGACGGCCACAATTTCCTTAGCATCAGTCTTGGCCGCCTCAGCCTCAGATTTGGCCGCACAAGTTCCATGACCAGCTTCTTTCGATCGGAGGTTGTTGAGCCTAATCGAGTCTGGAACTCCTCGATTTTCTTGGCTTGCACCACGTTCTTCTTTTTCACGCTCTGGAGTTGGCTTTCAGCCGAGGATAGCTGAACTTGAGCGGCCTCCTTCTCTGAGGCAAGACGGTCCATGTTTTTCTTCCATGCTATGGTCTCCGACTTCACCGCATCCACTTCTTCACGAAGTTGCCCGATTATCTCAAGATTCTGCTGGACCTGTGGGATCGAAGTGTTAGTCTTCACACACGAACCGATGTCATAAATTCTAGGATTCTTATTACCTGTTCGACCATGTCGCTTTGTTCTTTCTGAGCCGCAGCTATCTCGGCTCGAATACCTTTTGCTTCCTCTTCTTTTTGCTCACTAAGAAGCTTGAGGGTATTTTTCTCCTTAGCAAGCCCTTGGATTTTGGCTCGTATCTCTCAGTTCCCCTCGAGACCTAAAGAAATCTTCGAGATGAGGCACTGAGGCCTACACAAATAGAAGAAAAATAATTAATAGAAGAAGAGAAAAGTACAAGTATAGAAACAAATATTGACAAAGGGAGTTGGGGCTAACCCAATTCAAAGCCTGTTGGGCCTCACTAAAGAGACACGGTGCTCCCACCTCATCCATCAGAGCCTGGGCTTCTTGCATGACCAGAATCCAAAAATAACTAGCCATCCCTACGGGGGCGGAAAGAACTCGCGCATCTTCCGGCATCGAGATGATGATTGTTCGTTTGCACCCGGGAATGACACTAGGGGCCAGGAACTGGCTGGTCAATCTGAAACTCGAGAGAGTTTCGCCCGAGATATTCCTTGGTAAGTCTAATCGCTCAGGCCAGCAGTATCTTCAACCCTAGAGAAATAACAACGAAAAGGGTCATCCTCTCCGTGTATTCCTTCTACATGAGAAGTCTTTATGGCTCGAGTATCCCGAAACATTTCCTCGGAGAACAAAGGAAACGATGGGGAGTCACTGATTTCTATTTCCCCAAGCAGGTCTCTTGGGGCATTCTCTCTATCTCGAGGAGCCTCGAGCCTGACCTCCACAACCACTTCTGCCGACTTCTCACCCCGAGGTGAGGCACCTTTTGCGCCATTCGGCTCGGGGACTTCAACTGAATCCCCCTCTTGGACCCTGTCAGATCGGGGCGGAGTATTTCTAGCTTCTACCGATCTGGTGGCCTTTTGACCCTCAGTATTAGCTCGTTCTCGAGCCACCAGACCAGAATCACCCTCCTTTTCTTCTTCCTCCTTTCTTAGGAGTCGAACTGACTCCATTTACAAGGGGGCTCACATTCTTCTTAGGCTTACGAGCCACTTTCTTCTTAGGCTCTGTCCCCTCGGAGGTCGAGGTCCTTTTCCTCTTGCTCTTCTTTACCGGCTTCGGGACAAGGAGTGAGGTTTCTTCTTCACCAGACGGAGGCCTCATGATTGCATCTTTTCCTAGACCTGCAGAAAAGGAAGCTGAATAAGTTCAGAGGGATGTTTTAATCAAATTGTTATAGACAAAAATAAGGCTTACCATGGTTCTTGTCTTCCCATCGGCCCTTTGATAAATCGTGCCATGCGCGTTTAGCATATGTAGATGTTGAGACCAGGCTCCTGACCCAGCTCTCGAGATGGGGAACCGCACCCGGCATCCAGTCAGCAGCTACACCGAAAAAGAACATCGATAAGAGAAGGTGAAGAAGTGAAATTAACAAGAAGAAACTAATAATGGAATCATACTTACGTTTCATATTCCATCTTTCGGGAAACGGCATGCTCTCAGCTGGGATCAGGTCCGAGGTCCGAGGTCCTCACTCGGACGAACCAACCCATCCAACCCTGGTCTTTGTCCTCTTCTATGCTTGAGATGAAAGTCTTGGTGGCCCGACGTTGGAGTTTTATTAACCCGCCTTGATAAAGTCGAGGTCTGTACAACCTTATTAAATGATTGAGGGTGAAAGGGAGCCCGTCGATCTTTCTTGCAAAGAAACGGAGCAGTATCACAATTCTCCAAAATGAGGGATGAATTAGGCCGAGGGTCACCTGATACTTCTTGCAGAAGTCTATGATGACCGGATCGAGGGGACCCAATGTGAAAGGGTAAGTGTAAACACTCAAGAACCCTTCCACGTGGGTCGTGATTGCCTCTTCAGAAGCCGGTATCATAACCTCTTTGTCCCCCCAGTTGCAGTCTTTCTTCACTTGTTCAAGGAAGCTTTTTGATATCGAGCATATGTATCTCGATACTGGTTCGCATCAACCGGAAATCGATGATGTCTTTTCGACTTTGAAGTCGGAACTAATAAAACACCCCCCGGGAACAAGCTCCTCATGGCGTGGCTCCGCCGTTATTCTTGCCGGCCGGCTGAGATGAGGAGGCGGTCTCTTTTTGTGGAAAAGTTATAGACGTCTTAGCCATTTATGAGAGTAAAGAAGAATTAAGATTGTGATATTTGGTGTCGTAGAAGGAACAAACAATAGAACTCAAAAGCTTGAAGATTAGAAACTTGAAGAGTGCAAAGAACTTTGAAGATTAGAGTAGAATAGATTGAAAGTAAAGTTTGAAAGAATGGAAAAGGGGCCTATTTATTGGTTTCACGGTGGCGGTTCAAAGCTGGTAGTAGCCGACCATTTACTGGCGCACATTAAATGCCTGGGGAACTCTACCGATGGGACGTTTCGGTCACCTCTGTCGCGTACGTCATGGCGCTGATGTCATGAAAAATTAGGGTAAAGTTAGGAGACTCAATTCGTTTCTTATCATTACACTCCAAAAAACAAGGGACTATCTGTACACGGTCAAAACCGGGCTCACCCGATTTTGTTTGATTAATCGAGACCAGGATGGGAGACCGAGGATTGGTTCCGTGTTATACCAGACCGAGATATTAATGTGTGAAACCGAGCTCGGGATTCGAAGTACCAATCGAGACCACCCAGGATCGAGGCCAAACAGAATAGACATCGAGCGAGACCGAAGAAAACCTATTAACGAAAAGTCGAGATATCCGTGACCGATCAAGGATCGTGGCGAAAATCTCGGCACGGATGAAATTAAGAACGGATATTTAGTCAATCATGGGATTTTCTTCTGTAATTAGAATTCTACCATAAGTAGAATTCTTTTACTATATAAATAGGGGTTATAATCATTTGTAATCATCTAATTCTCACATATCAAAGCAATACAACACTTTTCTCTCTTAAATTCTCTTGTTCTTCAGTTCAGTTCATATTTCTTAATTATGTTTTCAGTCGGTTCGAGGGCAATCTAGCTCTAGGGCCAAATTGCATTTCTATACTGGTTTGCTTTATTTTACAGTTAACTTTTAGCATTAGTTATCATATTTGTCAATTTATGCTAGGTGAAATCACATATCTTTAAACCACTTATAAATTTAATTGTTATCCAATTTTAAGGGTAAACAAAAGTATATCTTATGTAAATAAGTGAATATTGTAGTGTCCAACTATTAATTAGTCATACTACATGACTGCTTGGAGAATTGACGTGTAATCCACTAAGATACCACATGTTTATATGAAATGATAAAACAAATTGAATTTCCTAGAATTTTCCTAGAAAAAAAGTCAAAATACTCGAGGGGAATACGACATGAGGTAGCCTGAAGAAAATACTTTGGGTTAATCAAATAATCAATAAAAGAAATTCACACATGTTATAAAATAAAAATTATAAAGTAAATAAACCGAAGACAAGTATAGAGAGTGAGAGAGTAATATATTATTCAACTTCAAACTCATGTACATAATGAACTGAAAACTCCTCTATTTATAAAAGAAAGAAAACAGCTGCGAGGCTTTTCAGGAAGCAGCTGCAAGGCTTTTCAGGAAGCAGCTGCGAGACTTTTCTTGAGCTGCTTGTAAGTTGTCTGCATGAGCTGCTTGCAACCTGCCTGTTTAATAAGAAGTTGCTGCAAATCATTTCATTGAGTTGCTTGCAACCTGCCTGCATCGGCTGCTTGTAGATAAACTTCAATAGAGTACTAAATGGATAATATTTTTCAGGAAGATTATCTATAGCGGAGTAATTAATGGACATCCACAATATAATAGTTTGATAATACTCCCCCTTGGATGTTCCTTAAAAATAATGTGCCTCGTTAAAACCTTACTAGGAAAAACCTCGTGGGAAAAAATCCTAGTCAAGGAAAAAGAGTACAGTAATATACATTGCAAGCTGCCTCATTAAAAACCTTACCAGGAAAACCCAATGGGAAAAATCTGGGCAAGGAAAAAAGAGTACAGTGCATACTTTACTCCCCCTGATAAAGACATTATTTCAAATCCTAAGTCTCCGCATTCTAATCTTGTATAGCATCTTCGTGAAGGTTGCAGTTAGCAAAGACTTGGTGAACAAATCTGCATGATTATCAGTTGAACGGATTTGTTACATATCAATGTCACCATTTTTCTGAAGATCATGTTATTAGAATAATTTTGGTGAAATGTGCTTCATTCTATCTCTTTTTATAAATCCTCCCTTTCATTGAGCGATGCATGTAGCATTGTCTTCGTATAATATTGTGGGGTTTTTATCACATTCCAACCCATATTTTTCTCGAATAAATGAATCATTGATCTCAACCATACGCATTCCCTACTTGCTTCATGAATAACTATTATCTCGGCATGATTTAAATAAGTAGAAGCAATAGATTGCTTTGTGAAGCTCCATGATATGACAGTACCTCCACATGTAAACACATACCCGATTTGTGGTCGAACTTTATAGGGATCGGATAAATAACCCACATCTGCATAATCAATATGATATGCACCAACTTTGTTAGCATTAGCAAGACACATAAGTGCACCAACTGCACTGAGATAGGGTATTTCAGGACCAAGGAGTTCCTCATCCTCTTCTGGAGGTCAGAACGGATCCTTATTCACTTCAAGTGATCAAACACCCATTTGGTGTACTTAATGGGTGCGCTTTGTCCATGTAAAAGCGTTTAAAACCCCTTTATATATAGGCAGATTGATGGATAAAGATTATATCTACTAAATGTTCAATTTGTAGTCCAAGAAAATTTTTTGTCTTTCCAAGATCTTTCATCTCAAATTCTTTCTTAAGATATTCAATTGCCTTTTGGAGCTCTTCTAGAGTTCCAACAAGATTTATGTCATTAACATAAACAACAATTATAACCTTCTTTCAGCAAATATTCACTGAGGTGATTATACCAGATGTGCCCAGATTCCTTTAAACTGTACAAGAACTTCTGTAATCGGAGACTTTGAACTATATGCTCCAGGCATTTTAAATCTTTCAGAGATCTTCATGTAGATTTAATCAAATGAGTCATATGGGTTATGACTTGTATATAAATGACATGACATCTTCAAGTGTCTAAACTGCTGGTCCGATCCTCACAATCTTTTATAATATTGTGCACTATATTATATCAAATATATCGTCGACGATCGTTTTGTATCGGTTCCTAAGCGACATAACTTGTTGAGATCTCCTCACTTTCCTTATTTTCAGGTACCTGAACTTCTTCTGGAGTTTCATGAAATGTTATGTCGTGGGCTCTTCTAGAGCTCATTTCCTCCCTCATTATGATCATTTTGATCATTTGATCCTATCATTTTTCAAGGATTGTTACCTTTGAAACCGATCGGTTTACTAAGCTTCATGAGTGCAGTGAACTTTATCCTTCAGGGACTTTGATTTTAATAAGAGCATTTGCAGGTGGAATATGATATTTAATTTTGAATCAACAACTGCTTCTGGCATGAATTGAATTACCTTCTAAGTGACGATTATATTAATGATAATTCGATTCATATAGCATATTTTTCAACTGCTTATTCCATCCCCTAATGTTAGAAAAACTAACATATATCCCAAAACTTCTTTGGAAAACCTATCTTTGTGCTTTGTGGTAGAGAAATTAATCATATACCAAGCATCAAAAGTTATTGGATAGTAAAAATATTCAGTTTTTGATCCTAAATCAGTTGTGAGGAGAGGACTTATCATATATTGTTAGTCTGATGCATATAAGTGTTGTTGTATGCAATTTAGAAAATCTTAGACCAACACATGAAGCTTTATTCTCATAAGCAATAGTTTAGCCATTATTAAGAGGTATTCAATGCTAAACCAACTTCGATATAAACTAGCATTATCAAGATTTGATTTCATAATCTGAAAATTATGCTCTTAATTGGGAAAAGCAATTTCAAATGTCAAACTGCAAGTTGACAATAATCACATATGTAACCATCTCATATATGCATCTATAAGTGGTTCACATAATAGGTGAATGGGCCCATATTCACCTTTTATCATTTCAGAATCAGGGGTCTTAGTCCCAACTTTAGCTGGTATAATCAATTTATTATGAGAACAAGCAATATAGGAGAATTCTTGAAGAATCTTCTAGTTCTTCGATATATGCTTATCTGAATTCTCAAATAGTTCATTTAAAAATGGAAAATGAAAACTTCAAGTTTATCATGGCTTATGCTATCTCTTAGTAATCTTCTGGTTTACTATGGCATAAACTTTTGCATTAGTAAACTTCTGATTTACTGTGGCTTCTTTTGTATCAGCGAATTTCTGATTTACTGTAGCTACTTTTGTCTCAGTAAAACTTCTGATTTACTGTGACTGCTTTGCATTAGTAAACTTCTGGTTTACTATGATACATAAAATAGTACAAATTGAAGAATAAGGCGGGTCACTTCTCACATACATATTATATTTACCCCCTATGATTGTGGAAACATGAAGATTTTCAATCTTTCAATCATTTGTAGTCTCAATATGATATCCAGTTGTATTAGTAAACTTCAGTTTTGCTACAACATATGTTTTGACCATGATTATATAATATGAATGACATACTTGTATATAATCTCTTCAAGAGCCTTCGTTTATCATCCACAATCTAATTTTTATCAGACACTATTGTTGTCATGTGTCTTCTAGACAAACAATTAGCTCTTCAGGAGTTGTTGATACATTTTGTACTGTCAAATATTGTTCGGACACTTCTGGTATCATGAGAGAAAATCATAATCAAATAAACAATATAAAATAATTTCTTAAGCACAAGAAAACACCTCTTTTAAGATAATGCTACTTCATAAGCAAATCGATGCATGCAAGTAATATAGATAAATTTCTCTAACTTATCTTCAATTGTAACCATAGAAAGCCTAAATTATCACTTCTGGTGGTCATAGGCATATACGACTTCTGGTGGTTAACAAAATTTAGTTACAATGAGATATACGAAACATAATAACTTCTGTTGGTTGTATATTTTTTGCGAACTCTGCTGGAGTTTAGGTTGATCTAACAATGTTATCCACTTTGTAATTTTTTACTAAGATAATAAGGATGAAAACAAATACCAAAATAGGTATTGTATACATAGCATATAACCAAGCAAGCGATGATAAAGATATTAAACCAAATATAAGCAGAAGGCTCAAATTACTTTACACAAATTTGGCCACTTCATACGTAAGTGATATCTGCCTTATGATGCTCAGAATGAACGAGATCTAACCACGGACGTAAGAGTGTCGCCTTACATCGAAGATGAACACTGAAATAGAAAGTAAATTCGAAGTAAGTTTGATAACGTGTTATAAAATAAAGACTGTAAAGTAAATAAATCGAAGATGTGTATAGAGAGAGAGAGAGAGAGAGATTATTCAACTTCAAATTCATGTACATAATGAACTGAAAACTCCTCTATATATAGAAGAAAGGAAACAGCTGCGAGGCTTTTCAGGAAGCAGCTGCAAGGCTTTTCAGGAAGCAGCTGCGAGGCTTTTCTTGAGCTGCTTGTAAGTTGTCTGCATGAGCTGCTTGCAACCTGCCTGTTTAATAAAAAGCTGCTGCAAATCATTTCATTGAGTTGCTTGCAACTTGTCTGCATCAGCTGCTCGTAGATAAACTTCAACAGAATACTAAATGGATAATCTTCTTCAAAAAGATTATCTATAGCAGAGTAATTAAAGAACCTCCACAATATAATAATTTCATAACAACACCATGCCGCTTCCTCTTTCCCCGATTTGTTCAATTTTCTATCTATTAGGAAAATGACTTTTCATTTTCAAATTAAAATAGAATGTCATCTTCACTCTTTTTTACTCATATGAATATTTTAGAATATTTGATTGTTTGCAATACTCCAAGATTTTTGGAGGAGGAACGAAGCTCTAATTTATTTTAATCCTTGTTGTGTCAGAAAATGTACCATTGTGTTTGGCAATTCTTTTTGGAATTTATTAATATCAAAAGCCACTACCAAAGATGGGAAGAGATCATTGACGTAATCATGTATTGTACATTGAATTTTTTAATCCTCTTTACGGCAGCTCCATATATATATGGCTTTGTTTATTCTGAAATCTGAAGAGATATTTTCGGGTTGGAACTGCGTATGAAAATAAGGAGATTAATGACTTTAAAATCTAGAAATTTTTAGTTTAAGCTAAATTTTGATGAAAACCCTATGAAATTTTGATCATCGAAATGGAGATACAATCGTAAAACATAGCAACAACTTATTATATCACTACTAAAAATCCGGCAAAAAGCGACCAAAAATTTGCGACCAAAATTGGTATATAAAAAAAAGCGACCAAAGTTGGTCGCTAAATTGGATAAAATTATTAAAAATAATTGTAAATAAATTAGGGACCAAGGTTAGTCGCTTTTTGGTCGTTTAATGTGGTCAAAATGTTAACCGAACTGGTCAGACTTGCTTGGTCAAAGAAATATTAAAATTAGCGATCAACTTGGTCGCTAAAGTGAGACCCAGATATAAAATTTTAATAATTATATTATTATTTAAAAATAATTATAAAATATAAATAAATAAAATTTAAAATTAGCGACCAAAGTTGGTCGCTTAAGAAAGGGGAAGCAGATAGAGACCAATTTTGGTCGCTAATCTGGGACCCAATTCTAACGTTTAATAATTATGTTATTATTTTAAATATTTATAAAATATGAAATAAATCTGATTTATAGTTAGCGACCAACTTTGGTCACTAATTTTTATTTCTGGATAATTAGCGACCAAAGTTGGTCTCTTTTCAGGTCAACATTGGTCAAAATTAAGAATCACTTTTATATTTACTATCTAAATAATATAAATGTAATCCATTAACACTTTTGTAATACAAGAGGTGAATACACTAAAATATACTCTAACTAAAATATATATATATATATATATATATATATATATATATATATATATATATATATATATATATATATATA
>ML439265.1:32271-44419 GCA_005239525.1 Nicotiana knightiana
TTTTTTCTGGAAATTAGCGACCAATTGTGGTCGCTTTGGTTTAAAACAAATTAAATAAATTAGTAAATAAATTATTTTTTCTGGAAATTAACGACCAATTGTGGTCGCTTCTATTTAAAATAAATTAAATAAATTAATAAAAAAGCGACCAACTGTGGTCGCTATTTTTCAGATTTTAAAATAGATTTTATTTATATACCAAAGTTGGTCGCTATATTTTGTATAATAATAATAAATAAATAACGTAATTTAAAAATAGAGACCAAATTTGGTCGCTAAATTTATATTATTAAAATAATATAGCGACCAAAGTTGGTCTCTTTTTTTGATACCCGGAATATTTGGTCAATTTAACATAGAAACTAAAGTTGGTCGCTAATTAGTGACCAACTTTGGTCTCTATGTAAAGGGACCAGCAAAATAGCGACCAAGCCTCTTTGGACGCATTTTGGTCGCTTTTCACTGTTTAGGGACCAACTTTGATCGCTTTTTGTGGTTGTTTTTTCCCTAATTTTTAGTAGTGTATGCACCATATGGATAGCTAAAAATTGCATATTAAACCTAAACGGTAGATGATAAAAGTTAAAGGATAAAAGGTTAGAAAATAACCAGGTTTCTAATACAACTATACAAGGGATTGCCAAAAATTTCAAGGATAATCGAGAGTGAGAACATACTTAATATCTAAGTTTCATGTTAAATTACGTATAATTAGACGTGAGCACATATTTATTTTGAGCTTAACTTGTATATACCGTTAAACCTCTTTATAACAGCCTCGTTTGTTCCGAATATTTTTAGATGTTATCGCGAAGTGTTGTTATAGAGAACATATATTATAACATAACATAAAAATTGGTTTTGAAAAAGCTTGGATTTTATAGAGAAGTGTTGTTACAGTTAGACCTCTCTATAACAACATCCCTATATAACAACACTTCTCTATAAAAGCGAAATTTTTTAAGAACCAATTTTTATGTTATGTTATAATATATGTTCTCTATAATATCACTTCGCTATAACATCCAAAAATATTCGGAACAAAAACGAGGCTGTTATAGAGAAGTTTAAATGTATATAAGGATGTTGTTATAAATAGGTCTTGACTGTACTTATAGTATGAATTCTTTTATACTATCAGATAACTTAATTAGAAGTCAACTGCGTGTAATTTTCTATAGCACAGAAATAATGATAACTTATAAAAGATAGATGTTATAGACATCTCACACCCGATAAAATAATAAATGATACAACTGTTATAAATATATATTATGGATGTTCATAAGTTTCCTGAAGAAGCTTATCATTTCGGTACTCAGTTATGGATAAACATTATCCCCGGTAGAAGATTATCTACATCTGGTACAGTAGCAGCTTACAAGAAACTTACAAGCAGCTTGCAGTAGCAGCTTGCACAACAGCTTGCAGTAGCTGCTTATACATCAGCTTCTTTCTTCTATAAATAGAGGAAATTTCAGTTCATTATGTACATCAGTTTAAAAATTGAATAAGATATCAATCTCTCTCTATACACTTTTTTTTTATTTATTTACTTTACAATCGTTATTTTATAACACGTTATCAGCACGATACTCTAACCAACTGAGCACTTTATTTGAGTTTAATTTCTTGTACATGAAGCAACTCACAACCACAAAAAAGGCGAGAAAAACATTGGCTACTGTCAGGTAGTATCATTCCTTTATACTCACTCATGTTTCCTACTAGCTAAGTTTATAATCCGCATAAGATCATATATGCTCATAATTAAGATGATCGTTAGGTAACCATCTGGACGTTTGTACTGTAATTATCACATGTGATCTTGAACAACTTGTATATTTTAAAATACTGTAATTTGTATACTTATGTTCTGTTTTACACGTACATGATTTTGAATTAAGATTTATAATTTTACTCATGAAGAGTAATATCGCAGAGGGAATTACAAAGAGGATAACATTGTTAGAACAACTTAAACTCTAGCAGAGTTTGCAAGAAATATACAACCACCAGAGTGGTTATGTTTCATATATCTCATTGTAACTAAATTTTGTTAACCACCAGAAGTGGTGTATACCCATGACCACTAGAAGTGATAATTTAGACTTTCTATAGTTACAATTGAAGATAAGTTAGAGAAAATTTCTCTATATTACTTGAATGCCTCGATTTTCTCCTGAAGTAGCATTATCTTAAAAGAGGTTCTAAGCCATAATACAATTTGGTGTGATTAATGCACGTTTAGATAATTATGTTCCGTTCCCTGAAGGATGAGAACTTTTGATAAATATTAATCCATTCCTTGAAGTGAATGTGATAATATTAATAAATCCCGTAAATATGAACGCACTCTTGATGTAAATATATTACAATTCACCTCCAGAAGAGGTAATATGATTGAGAGAATATATATATATATATATATACTCAATATTTCGTATTTTGAATTTGCTCCTGGTGTAGTAAAACAATTGAATTTTTCTCCTAAAGTAGGAAAATATTATGAAACTGTGTCTTTCTGTTCTTACACAAAATAATGGGCTATTCAAAGTTATTTTTGAAGCACATTTTCATTCCCTGGAGTGAATGAAGAAATACCACAACTCACCTCCTGAAGAGCTAGAATAACAGAGGATATAAATATTATTTTGTGGCATAAAAATAATTGTCGCACGTACCTGTTGTACATAAAACATCTTGGATAATTTTATTAAATATCACTCTAAGGAAAAAGTATTCTTGTAGAATATTTTCTACTGCAACCACATTAATATATTATAGTTAGTTATTGAGTTCCCCGAAGGAAATAACAGCTTATGTATCTTTCTCTGAAGGATGTAATGACTATATGGTTTCCGCTTCGATATAAAATATTCATATGTTAATAGCGTTTCTCCCTGAAGGAGACATTTGTCACAAAATTGGTGGTAAAAGTATTGAAATTCTTAATTTCTTATATTTATAAATTTAGTATTGTCTTTCTATTGTTCATTTGATTATGACTTTTTTTCTCATGTCACCAGAAGTGTCTGAGCGATATTTGATAGTACAAAATGTATCAAAAACTCTTGAAGAGCTAATTGTTTGTCTAGAAGACACATGACACCAGTAGTGTCCGATAAATATTAGATTGTGGATAATAAATGAAGGCTCTAGAAGAGTTTATATACAAATATGTCATTCTTATTATATGATTATGGTCAAAACATATGTTGTAGTAAACATGACGTTTACTAATACAAATGGCTATCATATTGAGACTACAAATGATTAGAAGATTGAAAATCTTCATGTTTCCACAATCATAGGGGGTAAAATAATATATATGTGCGAAGTTACCCGCCTTATTCTTTAATTTGTACTACATCATGTATCACAGTAAACCAGAAGTTTACTAATGCAATAGCAGTCACAGTAAACCAGAAGTTTTACTGAGCCAAAAGTAGCTACAGTAAATCAAGAATTTGTTGATACAAAAGTAGCCGTAGTAAATCAGAAGTTTACTAATACAAAAGTTTATGACATAGTAAACCAGAAGTTTACTAAGAGATAGCACATGCTATGATAAACTTGAAGTTATCATTTGCCATTTTTAAAATAAGCTATTTGAGAATTCAAATAAGCATATACTGAAGAACTAGAAGATTCTTCAAGAACTCTCTTGTATTTCTTGTTCTCAAAAATTGATTATACCAGCTAAAGTTGGGACTAGAACCCTTGAATTCTGAAATATATAAAAGGTGAATATGGGCTCATTCACCTATCATGTGAACCACTTATAGATGCATATATGAGATGGTTACATGTATGTTTATTGTCAACCTGCAGTTTGGCATTTGAAATTATTTTCCCAATTAAGAGCATAATTTTCAGATTATGAAATCAAGACAGTTCATCTTGATAATGCTGGTTTATATTCAAGTTGGTTTAACATTGAATACCTCCTATTAATGGCTAAACTATTGCTTATAAGAACAAAGCTTCATGTGTTGGTCTAAGATTTTGTAAATTGCATACAGCAACACTTGTATGCATCAGACCAACAATATATGATAAGTCATTCCCTCACAATTGGTTTAGAATCAGAAATCAAATATTTCTACTATATTTTGATGTGTGGTATATGATTAATTTATCTACCACCATGCACAAGGATATGTTTCCGAAGAATATTGGGGATATATGCTATTTTTTCTAACATTTGGGGGATGGAATAAACAGCTGAAAAGTATGTTATATGAATCGAATTATCATTAGTATGATCCTCACTCAGAAGATAATTCAAGTCAAATGCCAGAAGCATTTGTTGATCCATAATTAAATATCATCTTTCAGCTGTGAATGCTCCTATTACAATTAAAGTCCCTGAAGGATGGAGTTTACTATACGCATGAAGCATGGTAGACCAATCGGTTCTGAAGGTAACAATCCTTGAAAAGGATAGGAGCAAATGATCAAAATGATCATCATAAGGAGGAAATGAGTTCTAGAGGAGTATTACGAAAATATTATTGTAGATGTCCATTTATTACTCTGTTGTAGATAATTTTCCTGAAGAAGATTATCCATCTAGTACTCCATTGAAGTTTATCTACAAGCAGTTGATGCAGGCAGGTTGCAAGCAACTCAATGAAATGACTTGCAACAACTTCTTGGTTTGATGAGATTAGTTTAAATCGATCGGAAATAGTGGTGGATAATATTCTCTACAAATTCAACTTTTGAGAAGATGGTATACAAGTTTAGAATGCGGAGACTCAAATATTTGAAACAAGGTTTTCATCAGGGGGGATTAAAATACGCGATGCACTCTTTTTTCTTACTAAGGTTTTTCCCCACAGGGTTTTCCTTATAAGGTTTTTAATGAGGCACCTAGAAATGCGTATTACTAAATATGTGTACTCTTTTTCCTTCACTAGGATTTTTCCCACGGGGTTTTTCCTAGTAAGGTTTTAATGAGGCACATTATCGTTTAATGAACATCCAAGGGGGAGTGTTATAAATATATATTATGGATGTTCATAAGCTTCCTGAAGAAGCTTATCATTTCGGTACTCAGTTATGGATAAACATTACCCCCGGTAGAAGATTATTTACATCTGGTACAGTAGCAGCTTACAAGCAACTTACAAGTAGCTTACACAGCAGCTTGCAGCAGCAGCTTGCACAACAGCTTCTTTCTTCTATAAATAGAGGAGATTTCAGTTTATTATGTACATCAGTTTGAAAATTGAATAAGATATCAATCTCTCTCTCTATACTTTTTTTCTATTTATTTACTTGACAATCGTTATTTTATAACAACAACAATCTTTTACGGTATGTATATGTTAAATTTCTCAAGCTTATCAACCCTATAGTATAGCCAACAATATACATACAAGGATAGCAAGAGTATCCATTAGCTAGTTTCAAAGTATCATGCATGTCAAATCTCAATTAAGGATAACTAACGATAATGTTCATTGTGTCCTTCGATTGACATGGTGTGACAACTTTAATATTGTGATCAACCCCAACCAGAGGTGATAGGAAGTTGTTTTCTCTGTCTTTCTTGATTGTGCGAGAGATGAAAATAGGGTTCTGAGAACATGATAGAGAGAAGAGAAAGAGCCTACTTTCATTTTCAGTCGTGTAAAATGAATCGAATAGTCTAGAACTTCTATTACAATATCTATATATACAATGGGCCTAACCTGGATGAACCTACCCAACTAAGCTATACATTAAATAAAATAAGGCCCAGGTTAAGTTTTGTGTTTAGGCCCAGACGTCAAATAATCTTTCATCTCAAGAGGTCCAGGCAAAGGCTTAGTTAGAATATCAGTAGGCTTCTTGGCAGTGGAAATGTGGGATAAATAAATCAAACCCTCCAAGAGCTTTGTCTGAATGAAATGAAAATCCACCTCAATTTGCTTAGTACGCTCATGAAATACTGGATTTTTGGCTATATGAATGGCTACCTGACTGTCACAAAACACAGAAACATGAAGACAAGCAGGCACACAAATATCAGTAAGTAAGCGAGTTAACCATGTTAATTCAACAACCACTTTGCTTAAAGTCTGATACTCTGCCTCAGCAGAAGATAAGGAAACAATTAGTTGTTCCTTAAACTTCCACCCAACTAAACTATCACTCAAGAGAATGCAGAAACCAGAATTGTGTGTATTTGCACAGGCAGCCCAGTCACTGTCAAAGTAAGCAATCAAAGAAAAATCAAGAACAGAGGAGTAGAAAAAATCAAGGTCAATGGTCCCTTTGAGGTATCTCAAGACATGTAGAGCAGCTGTCATGTGAGGCACACGAGAAGACTGATTAAACTGGCTAAGGTGCTGCACAAAACACAAATCTGGTCTTGTGTGTGTAAGAAACAGCAATTTAACAATCAAACTTCTGAAATCTGCTGGATTGGGAAGCAGATCTCCAGAACCTGCCTGCAATTTGAGATTCAAATCCAATGGACAAACCACAAAACTTATAACATCTGAGCAATCATAATCTTATAGTAAGTCAAGGATAAACTTCCTCTGATTTAATAGTACTCCACCCATAAAGTAGCTGATTTCAATTCCCAAAAAAATAATGCAAATGACCTAGATCTTTAATCTTAAATTCAGCATCCAAAAATTGTTTAAGAGTAGCAATTTCATGCAAATCATCCCCAGTGAGGATAATGTTATCCACATAAACAACCAATATCACCAAGTTACTAGGCATATCTTTAACAAATAAGGAGTAATCATTAATGGAGTGAGTATACCCTCTTGTACATAAAGTTTGTGATAACTTGGCATACCATTGCCTAGAAGCTTGGCAACCCATAAAGAGATTTCTGTAATTTACAGGCCAAAAAGGAGCAAAAGTGGAACCAGACACACTAGAAACAGAAAGACCATGAGGAACCTTCATGTAGACTTCTTCGTCAAGGTTACCATGAAGAAAGGCATTGTTAACATTCTGGAATAAAGTCCATTGTTTTTTACAGCAACAACTATTAAACATTTGACAGTAGACATTTTAACTACAGGTGAGAAAGTTTCATTGAAGTCTATTCCTCCCACCTAAGTATCTCCCCTGACAATCAGTCTTGCCTTGTATCTTTCAACACATCCATAAACCTTATACTTTACTTTATAGACCCACTTACACCCAATTGGCTTCTTCCCCTTAGGTAACTCAACAATTTCCCAAGTGAGATTGGCTTATAAGGCCTCAAACTCCTTCCTCATAGCTTCCTGCCAAGCAGGAATGTGTGCGGCTTGGGAGTAAGAAGATGGTTCTACTTCTTTATGTGAAAGAAAGGCAGTGGCACCAGAAAAAGAGGGAGGAAGTTGACAGACATAGTTTTGCAAATGAGAAGGAATAGAATGATGCCTAGTAGACTTTCTTACACTGGATTAGCTTGTAAGGCTGGGGAAGAAGAAGTGAAGATAGATGGGGCAGAATCAAGTATAGGCTGATGTGGGTCTAGTTCAAGAATCAAAGGAGATGGAGGAGGAGGCGTGGAGGCAGATTGAGCAGAATCAGAAAGAGAGGAAGCAACAGGTGCTGAAGGAACAGTGGTGGAGACAGGTGAATAGAAAGGAATGTCATCACAATATACCTGGGGTGAATTGGTGGAGCAGGTGGCACAGGCGTGGAGAAAGACAAATTGCTTAGTCTGCATATTATATCCATTCTTGGCAAATGGATATCCAAGAAACACACATGGTGTAGCTCTAGGTTTAAAATTGTCCCTTTGAGGTATAGGAACAGTGGCATAGCATAAACACCCAAAGGTCCTAAGGTGAGAATAACTTGGAGGAAAATCGTACAAAAGCTCAAAGGCTGATTTGTTATTTAAAATGTTGGAGGGTAATCTGTTAATGATGTAGGTTTTTGTGAGTAAACAATCCCCCCATAACCTTATATGAACATTAGATTGAAACATCAATTCCCTAGAGACCTCAAGTAGGGTTCTATGCTTTCTTTCTACCACTCCATTTTGCTGAGGAGTATGAGGGCAGGTAGTTTAGTGAATTATGCCATGATCAGAAAATAATGAGACAGCAGAGCTACTGCCTCCTAATTCAAGAGCATTATCACTTCTGACCTTTTGAAAAGTGACATTAAATTGGGTTTGAAACATTATAATGAATGCCTTTAGTAAATAAAAATATTACTCTTGGACCCCATAAGATGAGTCCAAATAGACCTTGAATAGTCATCGACAATGGTAAGAAAATATTTAAAATTAGAATGACTAGGGGTGTAGTAGCTAGGGTCCCCAAGTATCATTGTGAATCAATTAAAAAGTTTTGGTGATATGTATGGTACTATCAGGTAAATGAAGCCTAGTTTGCCTAGACAAAGGACAAATATGACGAGGAAAAGATTGTTTGTCAAAAAGAAAATCAGACAATACATAAATAGTTTTCATTCTCACAAAAGGTACAGTGCAAGTCTATTATGCCAAAGCACATCTGATTTATTCATAACAACTTTATTTCAAAGTGAACTATTTACAGGTGTATCATGTGAAACAGACGAAATATTTACAAGTGAATGATCAGAAACAGTGGTACAAAGATGGTAAGCTGCAGACTGTGCTATTGGAAGATTTGACTTCAACAAGAGTAGGATGAGGTGCATCCTTATGCACCAACTTATAAAGCCCATTGTCTAGTTTACCAAGTTCCAGAGGCATCTTCAGAGAAGGGCCCTGTAACACACAAGATTAAGGTCCAAAGTGGACAATGCAATGCAATTGATTTATAAACTTTGATAAAGAAATTAGATTATGATGAAAAGAGGAAATGAAAAGTACATTGTGAAGAGTGCTAGAGGATGTTAGAGCAAAAGAACCAATGCAAGTTACATTTGCTTTATATCCATTTGGAAGTGAAACAAGTAGAGGTATAGTGAGTGGAGTGATATCAAAAGGAAGCTCTTTGCTAGCAGTCATGGCACCAGAATCCACAATCCAAACAGAACCAGAAGAATGTGAAAACATGTAAGAAACAGAAGAACCAACTACAATAGATCAGAATCAGACACATATGAGCATTAATCTCATCCACACAGGCATTGGCTAACAAGGTTATCAGCTGTGAGTACGGCTCCTTCGTAAGACCGGGCACCAAAGAAACCTGCTCAGACTGAATTCTACCCAGATGAGCATTAATCTCATCCACACAGGCATTGGCTACCATCCTTTTGCCTTCAGTGAACTTGACATGTGGTGAAAAACCATGAAACTTATAATATTTATAAATAAGAAGTCCAGATTTCTTGCAATATTTGCAGAAGAGATTACCCTTTATCTGATCGAAACTAACCCTCTGATTGTATGACTTTTGAGTAGAAATTGGTTGAATTTGAGATTTGTTAGAGAAATTCACATTGAAGGATGATGACTCTGAATTAAACTGAGATATGGAGTTGACTTGTCTTTGCCTCTCATCTTGGACAAGAATGTTGTATACAATATCAACAGATGGTAATGTGTTCATCATTAAGAGATTACTTCTTACACTCACATATATTCCATTTAGTCCCATAAGGAATTGGTGTACTTTATCTTCTTCCTCTTCTTTTTGAGTACCAGACTTGGCAAGACAAACACAAAAATTTGAATGTTTCTTACGCATCATATCTAACTCATCCCGTAGTTTTTTAAGTTTGTTAAAGTATAAGCCTATATCAAAGGAACCCTGAGAAGTAAAAGCAAGTTCCTTCTTAAGCTCAAAAACTTTGGTTTCATTCGCAGCACTATATCATTTTCTAACTGTCTCCATATACTTTGAGCAGTTTCAGGTATTGTACATACCCAACAATGGTTGGTGTTAAGGAACTGATTATCCATGATATTACTATGTTATTAAATCTGTTCCATTGTTGAAGTTGTGGAGAATTATCAGGTGGTTTAGGACAAGTTCCATCAATGAATGCAATCTTATTTTTTGCAGACAAAGAAATCACCCACTACAAAAAAAAAAAACTAGAATTAACTACGAACGTCATCGCTAATATGTCGCTAAAACGCTCGTAGCTAGCAAAATTTCTTGATAATCGGTTGCTAATCCGTCGCTAAATGAGATTAGCGGCGAATATTTCTGTTTAGCTACAAAATTTGTCCGTCGCTAAAACCTGATTCTTTAGTAGTGACCATACTCCTCTTCCAACCTCCATAACCAAAATCAGAGAAAGAAACATACACCAAACACGACTCAGGAATGTCAGAGGAGTGAAGGTGCAGAGGACTAGAAGGGTCAGGGGAGTATATAGAACTAGAAGGAGTAGAAATATTGGTTCTTGTCATATTCAATATTCAACATACAATAATAAGTCCCTTAGAGTAGATGCATTCGGGAAAAGACAACAGCCTAATATCATAATAACTAGCAATCTAGCAGAAAGTGATTTATGAGCAATAGATTCTATAATGACCCCTTCTTCAGCACCGGAAGAAGCTACAAACTTCGAATAGGAAGCACTGTCACACCTCTTTTCTGTCCCACAATCCTATTACGAGGTTGAGTTAGAAGAGTTTTTCCGATTGAAGTGACGTTTTGAAAAGGGATTGTTTATTATTTAGAGTCGCCACTTGGAATTGAGTTTTGGTGTTCCGAGCCACCTTTCATCTTGAATCCCTTAACAAATGATGGCTTGACTCTTAATTTATGGTCTACGAAAACAGAAGACTGAGTAAGGAATTCTGTTGACCGAGGGGAAGGTGTAAGGCACCCCTCGAGTCCCGCGGTTCTAGCACGGTCGCTTTATTGACTCATGTAAGGCTTAAATCAAATTTTAGCTATTCTTGTATTTTTATTGATCATGGCTTATTTATTACCGCTTAATTAATTATTATATTTTTATTAGTTGTGTTTACCAAGATGCGGAACGCACACAAGGTACTTCTTTGAAATTAAATATTAAACCAAGGTACGGAATATACACATGGTTATAGCATAATTACTTTTAAATCTAAAGGCATCGAGACGCGGAATGCGCACATGATCCTTTTATTATTTAAGCATATCAACGCAAGGTTCGAGTATGAAAACATGGGCTAATATTTAAAGTACGTCTAAAATTTTCTAACGTATTTAAAGTATTCCATTTATTTTGTCTCTTTCATATTCGATATATATATATTTGTATATTTTTATTAGTATTTTACTTATTGCAACGAGTCCACAATTAGTTCGTTATTCATATTGATACAAAAAAAATTACCACTCTTCTTGTTTTGTTGTTATCAAAATATTGAAAAGATTAAAATGACATTATTTAATGAAATTATGACTAAAATAAAAGAAGGTTTAATAAAAACTACTTAAATGAAATTCTTGGACAAACAGTACAAAGGAAAATAATCATTCTTGTATAACACTCAAATTAGTAAATATGCACGTGAAACCTAAAAATAAAAATTGGAATCATAGTATTCAACTGACTTTTGAATCATCCCGCACATTCTTATTTAATTAAACTAAAAATTAATAGTCTTAAATGTATTTGAGCAAGAAAATAGAATGATATAAATATTTAAACATGGACAACACTTAAAATCAAGAAATATGGCAAACAATAACAAAATAATCGAACAAGATCATGTAAAAATGTGAATCATCATATATCCGTTGGCATAGACCTACTAAATGATGAATTGGAATGATGTTTATGTTACAAACAATTTACGTTGAAAACAATTTAAAAAATCTAACTTTAAACTAACTTTATTCTTTTTACTTAATGGGATCCTAACCAAATCCATGCAATCTGCACTACACTAATATTATATGAAAATATTTTCATTTAAAAAAAAACTGCGTAAAGTAAGTAAACCAACTTACATCAAATTTATCACTAAAATCATCTATACAGAATACTAGTTTAAAAAAAAAGTATTTTTTTTGACAAATCCTTTAAACAATTTTATGAACTATCTATAGTCTAAAATTTCACGTGGATTATGGCAAAAGAATGGATTAGAACTAAAAATTAAAAGTTAGGAACAAAATTTAGATTAGTATGATTCTTTAAATTCCCAAACATATATATACATATATAAATAAGAAGAAGAAATCGACGTTATTTAAAAATATAAAAGAAAGCGAAAGAATAATTGAATTTAAATAAACAAACATCATACAAT
>ML439266.1:0-13601 GCA_005239525.1 Nicotiana knightiana
CAGGTGCACGACATCACCCTTCATGCTTTTACTCTCGTCCTTCCCGTAGGAATCGACAGATAGGACACGTAAAATTAAGCAAATTAAGCATGTAAAAGACATGGACAGTGCAACAACAATAGAGATAAAAGTCAAGTACAGGACAACAACAATAAGTCACACTAAATATGTAAGTACAACAATAACAGCTCGAAGTAAAGGCACAATGTATAGACGGGGAAACATATATCACATCATAATGCATGTCCCTCGTCTCATCTGCACGGAAACACCCTTCGCGCCATGAACTCACAATAATATGGCACGACATCACCCTTCGTGCATTAGCACTCAATCACAATATCACGCACGACATCACCCTTCATGTTTTTACTCTCAATAATATGGCACGACATCACCCTTCGTGCATTAGCACTCAATCACAATATCACGCACGACATCACCCTTCATGTTTTTACTCTCAATAATATGGCACGACATCACCCTTCGTGCATTAGCACTCAATCACAATATCACGCACGACATCACCCTTCATGTTTTTACTCTCAATAATATGGCACGGCATCACCCTTCGTGTTTTTAGTTTCAATAACATGGCATGGCATCAACCTTCGTGCTTTTACTTTCAATAATATGGCACGACATAACCCTTCGTTCTTTTACTCTCAATAATATGGCACGATATCACCCTTCGTGATTTTACTCTCAATAATATGGCACGACATCACCCTTCGTGCTTTTACTCTCTTTCTCACCCAAACAAATGAAATGATAGAATTCAGATAAGGGAATCAACAACATAAACAATAATAGAAACCATATTGTCCCGGCCAGGGAGTCAACAATGGAAACAATATCATCAGCGACATGAACAATAATGGAAACCATACTGTCCCGGCAAGGGAGTCAACAATGGAAACTATATCATCAGCAACATGAATAATAATGGAAACCATACTATCCCGGCAAGGGAGTCAGCAATGGAAACAATATCATCCCGGCAAGGGAGTCAGCTATAACCAATATTGCTTAATTAATTAGCTTCACGAATTAAATCCCAACTTGAATCAATGTTCTGCAATAGGAAATGCCAAGAGAATCATCAACATGTATAATCATCAAGTTAAGCCTAAGTAGTTCTTAGTGAAAGATCATATCAATCACAATATACGACCCATAGGCATGCTTGACACCAACATACAAAACTCCAATTACTACTAAATAATTATAGGGCGAGATTATGCTAATTCTAGTCAAATAGGCAATTTATGGAGGAAGATATAGCACGACGATATAAAAGGTAATTTTTTCAGTTAAGTCAATTAAGATCAAATAAGAAACAAGAGAAAACTAAGCAAGTAACTTCTAATTTAAGTAGAGAGAGAGATGAACTAGCAATCGGAATTCAGATATAACAAATACAACTCCATACACAGGGAATATAAGGACCTAAGAATCCAAAAGGCCAACCTATTTGCAAATAAATCGGAGTACGCACTCGTCACCTCGCGTACACGGGCTACAATCAACATAGAAGACGCAATCCTAAGGAGTAGTTCCCCCACACAAGGTTAGGCAAGATACATACCTCAAAGACGATAACTTGGTACTCTAAAATGGACTTCTCGGGCAAAAAGACCTCTGGACGGCTCAAAATCTACTAAAACAACTTCAAAATACACATAAAACGTATAAGGAACCATTTCGAAAGTGTCAGTCTTTACAAAAATATAAAAATCGACCCCTGGACCCGCACCTCGGAACCTGACAAATTTTACAAAATCTGATACCCATTCCAATACGAGTTCAACCATAAAAAATTTACCAAATTTCGATATCATTTGGTCCCTCAAATCATGAATTTTCAGTTTAGAAGTTTTCTTCCAAAGCCCACATTTTCCTCAACTCAAAACACAATTTAAATGATAAAAATAAGGACTAATTCATGGAATATATTTAATTCTAGTTGAAGAACACTTACCCAATCGAATTGTGTGAAAAACCCTCAAAAAAATCGCCAAGAACCGAGCTCTCGAAGTCAAATTATGATAAAAATGGTAAAACCCTCGGTTTTGAAAATATAAACTGTCTGCCCAGGTACTTTGTTCAATGCGATCACGGACGAGAAGATGTGATCACATAGAAGGAAAAAATCCATTGGTCAATTTGTACTACGCGATCGCGGGTAAGGTAATGCGATCGCATAGAATGGAAAAAATGGCTATTGCCCAGTTGTGCATCGTGAACGCGACACTAGGAGTGCGATCACGAAGAAGGAGAAAGTGGACATACGCGATCGCGTCTGAAGCTATATGTTTGCATAAAAGGAAAAGTTGGGCGGCTCACAGAACACTATGCGATCGCGTCTGTCACACCTCCTTTTTCCTCCGGTGAGGGTAATAAGGGAGTTTTTTCCAATTAAAGTGACATAAATCGAATTTGGGATTTATTTATTTAAATTCAGAGTCGCCACCCGGATTTTTGACGATGCTACGTGACACCGTTTTGTTTTAAAATCCCAAACCGAGGAAATTTTGACTCTGTTTTAGTTTGTCTGCAACCAGAAATCTAAGTAAGGAATTTTGTTAACCCGGGAGAAGGTGTTAGGCATTCCCGAGTTCCGTGGTTCTAGCACGGTCGCTTGACTATTAATATTTGGCCTAAATTATCCGATTATTTACATATTTTAGCCTATTGTGCTTTTTAACCTTTTTTTCCAATTTTTAAACCGCTTTTAATATTTATGGATTTATCTTGAAACAAGCCACGATGTCATGTACTTGTTGGTTTTTTGGACACATTGTAATCGCGCCACATGAAATGCACCCGCAATTCCAACATGTGATTTTATTATTGTTTGGAGTTAGAGTCGGGGCCATGAGTTGCCACTCCCGAGTGTAGGTTAAGGTAATTTGAGGTAATACTCGATTTTTGTCTAATTTGAAACTAAACGTATTCATTCTACCTAAGGGATTGCCTAAAAGTAAAATTCATTAGTCAAAGAAAATAATATACTTTTGGGCTATGGCCATGTTTTAGCCCCGATTATTCACCTTTGGCCATCCTAGTTTGGCTATTTTGTAATAAAAAATGAAGTTAAGCACAATAATTTAAGGCACGCATTAATGAAAAGAGATCTAAAATTCACAATTAGCATGTTTCCAAGAAGCCAAATTGACGTATTTGATTGTAACAGAACAATTTTGGTTGAAATTTTTATTTTTACCCAATTTCAGAAACAACCTAAATTCATGTTGTTAATTTCATAATTTATACACGCTGACTCCTATATTTGTCATAATTCTTGAAATTTTTAAGAGCATTTTGAATAGCAAGTTTGTATTTTTGTATAAATTTGCGAAATTCAGTCTGAGCTAAAACAATCGTCCTTACAAATTCAATAGGTAAGGAAAACTGTAGAAATCAGATTTTTAAACAAATGAAAATCTTGCCAGTCTAAATATCCCAACTTATAGAATCTCGTAATTACGTTTGCAAATAAAACAACATTTAAGATAACTACATATTTGAACCTTTTCATGTTCAACCAGGGCATTGCCAACGGCTTTTGACTGTTCCCGTTCGAGTCCAGTGAACTTGGACGAATCTAGCATAGTTAGGCCCATTCACTTAGACTTATATGAGTACATACATACTTCTAGAACAAAGAAGGAGATGCATGAATTCAAAATTTCATGGGAATGTCCCTTTTTTTTCTAAAATCAGAATGAACGAAATAGAAATTGGAATATAGAGTCCAGTTTAGATACAACTATGTTAAAAGATAACGATAGATAAATTACAACCTTTCAAATCTCTAATGAGATTACATTTTTCTACAAAAGAAATAAACTAGAGATGGTAATCTTTAACTAGTTGCTTGTCTCGATTTCTTTATGGCTACGCATTTGAGTTTTTTGCAACCTGTAGAACACCCCAAATAATTGGGTGTGCTATGCATCCACCAGACCAACAGGACCATGAAGAGAGGTCAAGTTCAAACCTGATGATGATATGCTAAGCTCTATTAAAAAAGCAGAATTATTTATGCATTCCTTTGGTGTGAACCTGACCATGAGAGGATCAGGTTCAACTCAAAAATGTCATTTTTTCATATCCTGGACCTTCAGTCCATATTTACTCCTAGACTTTGATTATTTAGGCATTTTTGAGAGGGTGAATCTAACTATTTGAAGGGTTCAGATTCCTTACTCTAAAGCCCTTGTTGATTACCCATTTTGTACCCTTAAAGGGTGATAAGCTACCATTTAAGAACCTAATATGGGGTGAATTTGACCATTATAGAGGGTCAAATTCATCTACCCTAGTGTTGCTTCATAATAATATCTAGATATCTAGGGCCTGAACCAGACCAATATTTTAAGCATCGTTATAGGATGAACTTAACCATTAGAGGTTAAGTTCATTACCCTTTGATGTTGTTTTCCAACAACCCCTTGATTACACAATCATATAAAGACAGTTTTAAGATGAAGCAGACTTATATAAAGTTCAGAGATTAGAAACTAAGCAAACATAATGTAATACTCTATATACATGCATCACATCTTTGTCACATAAGTTTATACATGAATAGGTTTAAGCAAATAAAAATACAGATTCATGGAGGAAAGACAGTAGGTTTCAGATCTTTATATTTCATAAAACAAACTCAGTTTTACATACCTTTAAGAGCAAGATAACAAAAGAAACCTGACCAAATAAAGGTCAGGCAGAGATGGAAATCAGCAAGAAGAAGAAAAACCCAACATCAAAAAACAACACCCACGAACAGCAAGAAACCCACAGTAAAGAAGCCCGGAAAAGGATGATTTCGAATACCAACGATTGAATGAAGACAGCAATAAAACCAGGTCTTTAGGAAAGAAAACCACAACTACAAGATAGACTAAGTTCAGGTTGTTTTTACGCTCCTACTGCAGTCCATTTTGTTTCTGTTTTTTCAGAGGTGGAAAATTATGTCTAAGTGTGTGTAACAATTTATGGTAAAATATATGCAGAGAACTTTCTCAAAAGCTATGTGTATTTCCAGATCTTTTAGTAGTCAAAAGAGTTGTATTTTCAGTAGTAAAAAAAAAGTCCTCTTAGTCTAAAGGGAAGGGGGTCTATTTATAGAATATTTGGGAATGGGATATCCTATGGTATATTCCCATTTCAAGAGCTGAAATAGTACACAGGGCAGCTGTCACCCTTATCCTTTTGGGACAACTGCCCCTTTTCAGAACATTCTAGCCCTAGAAAAAGACATTTCTACCCTTAAAAATATGATTTCTTAACCTACAATACCTAATATGTCCCCTTGAAGTCTATGAAATTATCATTAGGTAACTAGGGTTAGACTTGCTTGGGTTATTGTTTAACTATAGTTAACTAACACTAGTTAGGTCCCTTTGGGTGACAACTAGTTGTTCTTAACTAAGGTTGAGTTAATTAATTAAAGGTTAGTTGATTAAATGCCTAGAGTTGGCTTGCATACTATGTTTAAGTCATTTAATCAACAGCTTAATTAAACTTAATGGAGGTTAGTCAACTCAATTCTCTTAACTTAGGTTAAATGAATATGTTTTAGTCCATTAACCTCAAACTAATTATTTTAAACAGATTTTTTTTTTAGTTAAATACTTAAGAAGCTACCTAAGTTAATTTCTAGATTGAAGAAGTTGAAATCATTTAAATTTGAGACTAAGTGAATCAATTATTCTGAAGCTTAGTTAACTCAAATGCACAATTAAACCTAACTATTTGTCTTAGATCAATTAATAAAAATAATTAAGTTGTTAGACCTAATTAATTAGGGTGCTTAATCCCTACTGATTTTGGACATGTTTTGAGAATGAGGTTAACTAGGTGTTGGTTAATTCTAACTTAGTAAATTATACTTAATCCTTAATAAAATTAGGAGTATAGTCTCTTTTTAGGAAGTTAGGTTAGATAATTAGCTTAATTAGTTAATTAGGTTCTTAGAGTTGGTTTATAATTATGTCGTTAAATATCGTAGTCTTGATAGCGTGTCTAATCAATGACCAAAGCTCGGGACTAACAGGGGTAATTAACTTGTTAGGATCAAATTTTAATGATGAAACAAGAGGTTAGGAGACTAATTATCAAAGAGTCCTAGTCATCTTATATTAATATTAAACTGAACTAATTAATCTAGCAAATTAAGACCCCAAACAAACACATAAGAAATCAGTTAATCAACCAGGATATTCAAGAGGATCTAATCAAGAACAAATACATGAAGCATATTTTATACTTATGAATATCGAGACCTGAGCTACATTATTCAAATATCTAAAACAGGGTTCGATTAATATAAACATGTATGATCGAACTAACAATATACAAGGTCATTTAACCAAACGTGAACTAACAATAGGAAACAAATACGCACTGATATAGTAATAAAAATCCTAAGTTAGATACTAAGCAATGAAACCCATTCAGGTTTTGAATTAATTACATAACTAAACGGAATAAAACTAAAAAGGAAGAAAGAAACAGTTAGCCAAAAGGGACAATGAAAACAGTGGTTAAGCCATTAATTTGTTCATGATTTTCCGTAATAATACAAAGAAACAGATAGAAGAGGGGGATACCCGTGGGAGTAGTTTGACGGATTCCGGCGGGGTTTGAAATCGAATCAAACCCTTATGAATCAATTGATCTTGTCAAGAGCAATTGACTCATGAAGGTCTGAGTCGTTGGTTGTCTTTTAATCGGCCGGCATAGGAGAGCTAGGGTTTCTGTTTTTCTTAGATCTAAAATCGAGGAGATTTGGGTGTTTATTTGGGAAACCAATAGTGGGAGGTGATTGAGGGGAGGACGAGGATCATCTGGTGCGAATTTGGGGTCGATTGGAGAAGCTCCGCCGCCGGAGGCATTTTCCTGCGGGCGGAGGGTGGCGGCTAGGGCTTGTGGTTAGAGAGATGAGAGAGAGAGAGAGAGAGAGAGAGAGAGAGACGGACGAACGGGAAAGGGGTGTGATACTTGCAAATGAGGGGGTAGGGTTTGGTTAGGACATAGATATACTAGAGGGGGAGTGGGTTCCTGGCCGTTCGATCTATTTCGATCAATGGCCAGGATTTAACTAACTAACCTAAAACGGGGTCGTTTGGGGGTTGCTGGGGCAGGCCGGGTAAGGGGCTTTGGGCCTGGGTTGTTTGTAGAGGCAGATTGGGCCTGGATGATTTCAAGCCCAGGTCCGAATTTAGTCTCCCTTTTTTTTTTAAATACTTAGGTTAATTAATCACCTAAATAAACTCTAATAATGTACTAATCAGTCTTAAACTGATTTTATTTAATTAATGAGTTAATTAAAAGTAAAACCATTAGTTTAGTACCCATAATTATTTAAAGAACCAATTTCCTAATTTTCTTAGAAATAATGATTAAATTATGCAACTAATTATCAAAAACCCCAATTATGTCAAATAATGAAAGTTCATTTATCACTTTATAAATTTTTAAAAGATGAACTATGCCCATGCAATGCAAATAATTCACAAATAAACACTGAAATTCAACAAAAATCTATGAAATTAATTTATTTATCGAATTTTGCAGGAGCATTTAGTAGGTGAAAAATCACATGCTCACAGTGTCTATTCCTATGCGATCGCATAGAAGGAAACATCAGAAAACATACAACAATCCAAGAATAGGGAAAAATGTCCCGAAGCTCATCCAAAACCCACCCGAGACCCCGTCTAATCACACAAACAAGTCATATAACCTAACACGGACTCGCTCGAGGTTTCAAATCACATAAAACAACACCAAAACAACGAATCAAACCAAAAATCAAACTTATGAATTTCTCAAATATTCAGATATCAAAACTTGTGCCGAAACCTATCAATTCAACCCGGAATGCCGTGAAATTTTTCTACCAAGTCACAAATAACACAACGGATCTACATCCACTCCCCTAATTCCATTCCGAGCTCGATATCAAAATTTCACCTATTGGCCGAAATCGCCGAAATTCCAACTTTCGCCAAATTACCTCAAAATATTCTACGGACCTCTAAAACAAATATCGGACGCGCGCCTAAGTTAAAAGTTAACATACGAAGCTTTTGAAATTACCCAAAACTCACTCCGAGACCGTTTACACAAGAGTCAAACCTCCGGTCAACTTCCATCACTTAAGCTTCAAAAATTGAAATTTCCTCCTAATTCGACTCCGGATTATCCGGTAACTGAATCCACATACGCACGCAGGTCGATATATACAATGTGACGCAGTTCAAGACCTTTCGCCACTGAACGGAGCTTAAATTCTCAAAACGACCGGTCGGGTCGTTACATATTGTTAATATAGTTGTTATTATTATTGTTATTGGTTGAATGACAGCAATGTAATGCTGCCATTATAGGTGATTGGTTGTTGGCAGGTAGTGCACCTATAAAACAGTTGTATTCTGCCAAAACATTACCTAGGAAACCGACTGCAAACCGACCGAAGTCGGCCGGAAGTTAAAATAAAATTCCCATAAATTTAAAATTACTGACCGATTTCGGTCGCAAAAGGAATAAGTTTTTTTAAAAATAAATAATTAAGATTCTGACCGATTTCGATCGGATAAAAACAATTTTAAAATAAATAAATAATTAAGATTCCGATCGATATCGGTCGCTAATTTAAAAATTATTAAAAATATTTTCAAGAATACCTACCGAATTCGATCGGTAAATTTAGTTTGTGTCAGATTATTTGGTCAAAGTGAATTGAAAATTACCGACCGACTTCGGTCGAAAATATCGATCTTCTGTGGTCGTCTCGCATTAGCGACCATTATTTTTTCGACGAATTAAAGTCAGTCGGAAATCAATCGGTTTTTGTTCGATTCCAAATGATTTCGATTGATTTTTTTGGACGCTTTTTGGCAGTTTTTTAGTAGTGAGTCTACTATATTCGTTAAGTATATGTTCAGTGCTAATAATATATATATAGAATGAAAGTATAACATATTCTTTTCTTTTTTGAGTTACTTTTTTTTAGGTGGGAGGGGGTGGGGTCTCAAATAAGAGTTCTTAAATTTTTTGTTTTGCAAGCTTGCATCATGTTCATTTTCCACATTACATAATAATATGTATGGTCTTTTATATGATTAGTGTCACACCTCCTTTTTCACTACCCCGGATTAATGAAGGATAATAAGGGAGTTTTTTCACTTTAAGTGATATTATTCGGATTTGGGATTTATTTTAGTTTTAACAGTCGCCACCCGGATTTTTGACGATGCTCCGGGACACCGTTTTGTTTTAAAATCCCAAACCGAGGAAATTTTGACTCTGTTTTAATTTGTCTGCGACCAGAAATTCGAGTAAGGAATTCTGTTAACCCGGGAGAAGGTGTTAGGCACTCCCGAATTCCGTGGTTCTAGCACGGTCTCTTAACTATTAATATTGGCATAATTATCTAATTATTTACATATTTTAAACCTATTGTGATTTTTAACCTTTTTTAACTTTTAAAAAAATCGCTTTTAATATTTATGAATTTATCTTGAATAAGTCACGATGTCGTGCATTTATTTATTTTTGGACACATTATAACTACGCCACATGAAATGCACCCGTAATTACAACATGTGATTTTTATTAGTTTGAAGTTGAAGACGGGGACATGAGTTGTCGCACCCGCGTGTAGATTACGTAGTCAAGACTATGGTCATGACTGTTTTATAGTGCCTATTTGAGGTGATGTTTGATTATTCTTTATGTTTTCTATTTGAAGGAACATTTTAGTTTTAAAATAAATTAGGACGTTTTATGAATTTTTCTTAGACAAGTCACGATGGCGTGCACTTGTTGTTTTGAACACATGGCAAACACGTCACATGAAATCCGTGATTGCTATGTGCGTTTTTATTTAGTTGTTTGGAGTTGAGGGTCGGGGGCATGAGTTTCCACTCCCGAGTGTAGGTTATGGTAATTTGAGATAATATTCGATTTTATCAAATTTCAAACTAAAAGGTATTTTCAACCTAAAGGATATGTAAGAGATTGTTTGAACCTAAATTCACTTAGTCTAAAGGATAAGATGTTTGGGCAATGGCCATTTTTAGCCCAAGTTATTTAACCCTTTCGGCCAATCCTAGTTTTAGCCTATTTTTGTAAGAAGAGGAAAGCTATGTTACGCAACTAAAGCATGCTAACAAGGAAGGGTCTAAAATTACTGATTTACAAATCACACATTCAAAAAAAAAAAAAATGCATAGAACATTGACTGAAATAGTTTTATCAACTTCAAATGACCTAAACTCATACTTTTTGATATACACATTGAGTTCTACATATTGTTGTAAATTCTGGACTCTGAAGAACACGAGATGAATCTGATGAGAAAATACTTTGAATAGTAAATTCATATTTATATATATACTTCAAAATTCCTTTGATCTAAAAGTAGTCATTTTCAGAACTTGAATAAGTATTTACAGGGTCATTTGGGTAGGTTAATTTGAACGCAAAAACTTTTTTCTATGAGCTTGGTTTACTTGACCGAAGGGTGCAGTGCCGTGAAGTGAAATTGTATCGTATGTTAGTTAGAGAGGTTGGCGAACCTTTATTCTGAATTCTTTAATTAAGAATCAATCAAATCTCCCCAAGTAGGATTCGAACCTACGACCAATCGGTTAACAGCCGACTGTAAGAAAAGATTTAGAAAGGATACTTTTGAATTTTCAATCAAATCTGAATAATTAAATGATTAACATATGAAACTTTGTATTTAAATTTGAGAATAAACAACCTTGATGCTAAGGGTTTTTCACATTTTTTCAAGCCCAATGGATTGTGCTCAAGCTTTTTCAAGCCCTGACGGGCTATTATCAATGGCTTGCCCCATTTAAACTATCCAGAATAGCCATGTTTGAGTCTAGTGTACTCAAAACAAATCTGGAGCTAATTATATGCATTTTTTCTGAAAAAATTATATACATACTGAAGGAAAGGACTGCTAACACAACAAATATAATGTTCAGTCTTATATTACAATAATTATTACAATCCGAAACGAAATCACAGCTTCTACTAAAAATACATTTTTTCTAGATAAAAGAGAACTGAAAATTAAAGCTTCTAAATTGGCTGCTCTAACTTGGGTTCTCTAAGACTATTCACTTGTGCCTCCATTTGCAATTTCTGAACACCCAAATGGGCAGGTGTGTTATGCACCCTTCAGAGTAAATCTGACCATTAAGGGGGTTAGATCTGACTCTAATGATGTTATACTATACAATACTAAAAATAATATTTTTATGCATTCTTCCTGGAATGAACCTGATCATGAAAGAGCCCAGATTCAATTTCAGTGATGCCACCCTATTAGACACGACAAATCAACAAGTATCCATACAAAGACTTTGACTACTCAAGGCATTTTTTAAGGAGTGAATCTGACCATTTGGGGGGTTCAGATTCCCTGCCTTAATGCCTTTTCAACCATGCAATTTGTACCCTTAAAAGGGGCGTAATTTCAGTACGTAACTAATATTTGTGCACTACTATGGGGTGAATTTGACCATTAGAAGGTCAAATTTGTCTACCGTAGTGCAGATTATCTCAGTAAGACTGAGGCAGATACAAAGAAAACATCCAGCTCATTTTTATGGGAACTAACAACACAAAATTCATAGTCTAAACACAAAGACAGAAACCAAACTATACCAACAAAATAACTTCAAAAGATGACAAATACATCAGGTTCATCTACCCATAAAGCTTAACTGATATGTTAAGCATACCTTTGAATGTTTGCTCATTACATTTTCAGATTTTTCATACAAAAGGAAGAAGAAAGAAATTTCAGTTACAAAAGAAATAACAGATTAACACAGCAAATAGAAGAAAAAGATCTGAAAATTTCATTAAGAGTGAATTGTCACATACCTTTTCAAAGAGCAAGATAACAAAACTTGACCAAATAAAGGTCAAGCAAAAGATGGCAGTCAGCAAAAAAAAGAAAAACCCCAACAGTAGCAAACAGAAAAACCAAAAACCAGACAGCCGAGCTGGAATCGACCCAGAAGCCTGAATATGAATACTTAAAGCTCCCAAAAATCAGAATCCCAAAGAAGAAACAAAATCTGAGAACCAAGCAATATGTTGATGAACTTTTGTTCCAGGGAAATCAGATTTTTCTCTTTGTTGTCTACTAATATTTTTGAAATTTGTTTGTGAGCAGCAACTGCTTATGACTTTCTGTGTTTTCAGATATTTTCAGTAGTAAAGGTCTATCTTTTCAGTAGTAAAAATGCAGAGGATTCCCGTCAGAAAAATCTGTCATTTTCAGAGGACTAGGTAAGGTATTTATAGAGGTATTTGGGATAGAGTATGCTTAGCATATTCCCTATCCAATAAGCTGAAAATAGTACAAATGCAGTTGTCAACCTTATCCTTTTGGGACAGCTGCACCTATTCTAGAAAATTCTAGCCCCTGAAATTATCCTTTTAGCCCCAAAAAATATGATTTCCTTATTCTGGAAGGTTCTTGGGTTGTTACACCCAAGATTCCTTAGCTAAAAATCCTAAATCAACCCTCAATACCTCTTAGAATTACATTGTTAGTAATTAAGGGTTATATTATTTACTAAGTTGATTTTAAGTAATAATCAATACTTAATGAGGTCACTTAAGTTAATTTCTAGGTTGAAGAACTTGAGCATGAATTAATTTAGACTTAGATTTAACTGTGATCAACTCAATTTGGAAAATTAGGCCTAATCATCCTATTTGAGTGATTAATTCAATAATTAACCTTAACCAAGTTGATTTTTAACACATATCTAAGCGAGTTACTTTTAGGAATTAAGTTAGGTACTTAGACTTAGGTTAATTACATTATTTATTTCAATTTCAGATGCATACTTAATCAGTCAAGTATAGTTATCTCTTTATTACCTAATTAATAATTACCTAATCGATTAATTTGGGTGGGTGATTAAACTTTTAGATCATACTGAAATCAAAAGACAAATTAGGGTAAATAGGTTTAGGTTTGAACACAATACAAACAAATCAGTCTAGATCCTAAAACCCATAAACTAAGCCGGGAATCAATCAATGACAACTAACCAACAATGATTATCTTTCGCAAATTTCTACACCAAATTAATTACCAGAAACAGTTACACATATACATGATCTGGTTTTATTTAGAATTTTAAGACTACCTTCCTTTAATCAAACAGTTTTGAACATGAATTAAGAAACCAAATAGAAAAATTATGAATCTTAACTAAACGACAGTGATGAAAACAGTAACATAAACATGTGTACTAAAACAGTCACGCATACGATTTTATTAAGAAAAACGAAGGAAAGACATAAAGGGAAGGGGGGATACCAGTAAGAATGATTTGGGTGAACTCCGGCGAGCTCGAAAGAGACTCTAACTCGCCTGAATCGATGACTCTTGTCAAAAGCCTTCGACTCATGTGAGTTCGAGTCACAGAGTCATGGAAAATTGACTTTACAAGGTTTAGGTTTTTTTTTTTGGATTTTCAGATTTGACATAGGTTGAAATAGAGTGGTTCTTTGGGAAAACTAAACCTAGGAGGTGATTGGGG
>ML439266.1:13833-33419 GCA_005239525.1 Nicotiana knightiana
GGGGGGGGGAGGGGTGTTCTGGGGGCGAATAGGGTGTGGGGGTAAGGTTTGGACAGTTTTATACTTAGGCTTTGGAGGGGTTCCCAGTCGTTAGATCTTAGGAGATCAACGGCTGGGGTCTGCTGTGACTTAAACGGGGTCGTTTGGTGTAATGGGGGGCCAGGCCGGGTTAGAAGGGATTGGGCTAGGTATTTTTGATGGGTAGAGGTGCTTTGGGCCTGGGTAAATCAGCCTAGGTCCGAATTTAGGCTTGATTTCACAATTAACTAATTAATTTTAATTAAGTTTAAACTAAGAAAAAGTGTAATCATTAGTTCTAACTTAATTTTGCCCAATTTGTACACTGATTGATCAATTAATTAAGAGTAAAATATTTAACTTGATACTCCCAATTATTTATAGAACAAATTCCACAAATGGCTAAAACAAAGTGATTAAATCCAAAAATTAAACATTTAAACTAATTTATTATATTTCGTTATTAGTTACAATAATAATTAAGGGTACGCACCTAATTAGGCCACTTTAATGCAAAATTAATTCACAATTTCATAAAAAATCATAAAACTAAATAATTTATTGAATTTTGTATAAGATTATGGGGTAGGTAAAAATCACGTGCTCACAATTAGTATTACTATACTTTAATCTATAACAATAGACTAATTTTTTTTTCATATTATCATTAATGTTTATAATAAGTTTATTTATAGTTGCTTTATAAATTACGTCTATAATCGTATATATATTTTTAAACCGCTAATTCATTGAATAAATTCTTTATTTTTTCGCAAAGGCAGCTACTTTGTTTATTTTCTTGGCTTTTTTGACATGCATAGCTAACCAATAACTATAAAAGGTTATCGTATAGTGATAAATACTTTTTTATTCTTAACTAGAATTTTTGTGTTTGAATCACAAGTCTTTCTAGAGAATTCAGATTAATCTTTTTTTAGCGGATATCGATGGCAAAGCAGATATGGATTGCAAAGTTCTCTTATCACCAAAAACTAAAGCAATCCATCCCTCAAAAAGAAAAAAGAAAATCTTTAAAGTCCTCATAGTAACGCAACTTTTAGACCAGCAGTATTTATCTTAATTCAAAAGTCAAAAAAGAAAAGTATAATAATCCTTAAAGCCCTCACAATTACCAACTTTAATTGACACCAACAGTTTGCAAAATGACAAGAATGACCAACTGTAAAGCATGACAAATTTGTTCCTGAGAAACTAAGATGACTTTGAACGGATATGATCACTTCATCCTTAATAAAAGATCTCGGTTTAAGTTTTGAAAATAAAAAAAGATTATAATATAGAGCATTTCTCCCTTTAAAAGGAGGAGCTTTGAAATAATGGTAAAGTTATCTTTGTGTGACCTATAGGCAATGGCGAATTTAGGGGGCAGAAGAGGGTTTGTCCGAAACCCTTTCGCCGGAAAATTACCAGCAAAATTCATTTTGTGCCTATAATATATTTTGGATCCCTTTGAAATTGCTCAAAAACATAGACGTAGTGATCAAGGGGGTTCAAAACCATTCTAAATTCATGACTGGGTCAATTCTCATTGGCTACAGTTTCTTTTAATTTTTAATTTTTTCTTTTTTGAATCCTCTTAGTAGAACTGTCTATAGGCCACGGGTTCAACCTGTAAAAGCAGTAACTGATACTTGCGTATTAAGGTAGGTTATTTACATCATATTTTTAAGGGTGCGATCCTCGAACTCTGTGTGAATACGAAATATTTTATGTAACGGGTTACCTTTTTTTGGAAAGCATTTTTTTTTCTTTAATGAGTTTTATGTCACATGATTTCATATGAATAGAAATTTCAATACAAATACCGGACACCAGAAAGGAAAAATGAGAATACTTAACAACATAATATCCTTTTGATAACTCTACAACCTTTTTAAGCTTTACTTTAATCTTTTCTAGTGCGCTGCGTAGATTTGAGTGAAATATATGCAGTCTTTTCTCTGTTCCTTTTCTCTCATAAAGTGAAACAGTATTTTCTGATTAGTTCATTTTGGTTTGATCTTTTTAAGAAAGAACCAACAGATTCTCATTTCACTTGAATTAAATTTCTTATATTGAAAATGGAAATTCTAAAAGTTTATTATATGTGATGCAGAATGCAATAATAAAAGGTTTGTGCACTCTTGCACGAACTAAGTAATAGTATAATAATCAAACTTACCGATTAAGATATAACGAGGGAGCAGAAGTAGATATGGAAGAGTACGCGCATCAGAGATGGATTCAGGATTTAAATTTTGAGCACGTTTGAACATAAAAAAAAAGTTTACTTATTTTTTCAAAATCAGTATTTGGTTGTAAAATTTTAATTTTCACTTGAAGATGAATAATGTTGGAATTTTTTAAAATTTTGAAAAACTCCAAAAAAACTATTTTCCAAAATTTTCACTCAAATCACTCACAAAACTTCAAAAACAACCAAAAATAATATTCATGTCCAAACACAACTCTAATTTTCAAATACCATTTCACTTGAAAAAAAATTTCACTTTTTTTTTGGACTTTTACAATTCTTATGTCCGAACATCCACTTTATGTGTTCAACTTTTACGGATTGAACACTGAATCCATTATAATTTTAAAGTTACAGATTTATATTTACTATTTTTATAATTTTAACATATAAATTTTTACTTTTTATTAAAAATTATGAGTTCAACTGAACCCGTCATCAACCTACGTAGTTGATCGAATCAAATAGCCCTTCGAGCAAGCAACCCGACCCGACACACATCTAATTTTATTCGGAATAATAATTTGTACAATGAATAGAGCGATCGAGCGGTGCACTCACTACTTTCAACTCGCATTTTCTAAAGATAGAAAAACTTGAAATACATTATATTTATAGAATGAAAATTTTAAAATCTTGAACTAGCGCGCTTAGGTAATTTATTTAAGTACGTGTAACTCAAATTTTGCAGATATTATACTAGATGTATTTCCTTAAAAATGAAAATCTGATTGAGCTTTAGAAAAAAATAAATCCTTCGAGCTTGCAGATTTATTTTTTGTTGAGCTTAAAAATGTATCTGATTTTAAGGAATACATCTAGTACAATATCTGCAAAAAATTTCGACATTTTTTTTGAATTTTTTGTTTGGATTTTGGATTTAATTTTTAAATTTTTTTGGATTCGAATTGGATATTGGATTTGGTACTTCGAAATTTTGGATATCTGAAAATTCGAAATTCTTATACTTTATATTTAATCCATTATCAATATGTCAATAACAATAAGTTCAATACCCTACCCATTAAATATTATCTCATATATTCAATATTAATTACTGTGAGAATACTTTATATTTGGACATGGTTTTACAATTTCTACTTCTTATCAGCCATATTAATGTCTCTATTGTATTCTTTGATAATAATTTCATTACATGAATACTTTATTTAGATGATTGCAGTGAGAATGTAGAAGTTTTCCGGCAATTTAACATTTAGATATTCATTTTTTGTAAAAAGAAGAAACCAACTTATAAGCTCAAAACAAAAAAATTAAAATATAAAAATGATTAATCCAAAATTGCACTTAAAATGTCCGACCCAATCCGAATTTATTTGGATTGTCATTTCTTCTATCCGAAGTCGAAAATACAAACTGAAATTTTCATATCAATCTGAACTGCCCGAACATCCAACCTTACTTACAAACTTCAAATTTTTTTTCAAATAAAAATGCTCGTCCAAATACAACTTCAACTTCCAACAATTATTTTTCAACATAATTTCAAAGACTCTTTTTTTAATTTTCAACCAAATATACGTCCAAACACTAGCAAAGTGTTATCTTTCTTTGAAATAAAAATTATTAACCCAGAAATTGATTTTAGAATAAACATTTAGTTCAAATAGTTGCATCCTTATGAATTTTATTGTCTAAGACATGACTACACTTTAAAATATTCAATAATGCAATTACATTAATTTATGATTTATTTGATCATAAGAAACATTTTCTACACTTTCATACTGATGCAACTATTTGAACTAATCTTAATTCAAAGTTTGAGATTACTCACAAAAATCAAAAGAAATTATACAGTAAACACTATATTTTGATTTTGTACAAACTTTCTCTAAAAAATTATTCCAAATATCACTACAGGCATATACACCTCATGTAACAATCGATTTGGTGTGATCGCATCGTTATCTTGTCTTTTTCTCTCAATCTCACCCTTCATTATTATTAAATAATTTTATTTTATCATTTATCCTACTTTTTATATAATAATTTTATTATGTATCATAATTTTTTTTTATAATATTGTAAGTTTATTTTTCATATTGCTGATGCGTGTTATCATGAAATGATGTCAAATGACACAATCTATTAAAACATTGTATTTTCTCAAATGATCCAGTATAATACAATACGATACGATACAATACATTATGAAACGATAAATAACAACCATCCAAACAAGTTGTTAATTAACCAATAGAATCACGTCATAGTTGCAAGTACAACTCATTGAAGACAAAACTTAATTTGAATATACTTTCGCCAAATCAAATAATTTAACCTAAAAACAAGTATTATTTAATGTGACCCATATATTCTTATTAATTTATTATAGTTAGGTCGTAACAATATATTTCAGCAATAGATTTCATTATTAGCTTAATCACTTTCAATAAATTTGTTCTAGACCATCCTTCTACTGACACGTGTCAATGAATTTCCAGCCTCTATTACACGCCACACTCCTAGTCATCACTCTCACTTGACTTTTCCCATTTTACCCTCTATTCCTAATATTATTCCTTCTATATCCTTTCTCCTTATATTTATCTCCTTCCCCCATTCATTCCATCCCCAATCTCTCTCTCTCTCTCTCTCTCTAATTCTCCTCAATATTCCCTCATTTCCAAATTTTGTTCAACAATATTGCTCTAAAAGTTCCCTTTTTTGGGATTAATTTGTTGCAATTTGTGATCTGAAACCGGGTTTGGACTAAATCCGTTTTCGATTTTGTTGACTTTTTTCTGAGTTTTGAAGTGTAGTGATTTTTCGATGTCTTCAACGTATTGGTGTTATAGATGCAACAGATTTTACAGAGTATACAACGAGGATTCAGTTACATGCCCCGATTGTAACACCGGATTCGTTGAAGAAGTCGACGATCCGACCCGATCCTCTCTCTCCGGGTCACGCCGACGTCGTTTCCCGGCGCCGCGCAACTCCGATCAGTCTCCATCAACGGGTCCTATTTCCGGGACGGGTCATGGTTCTGGGTCAAGTCCAGGTCTTCGCCGGAACCGGAGGAATGGAGGCGGTGATCGGTCACCGTTTAATCCCGTCATCGTCCTTCGTGGCGGAGGAGGGGATGGAGGAGGTGGAGGTGGAGGGGGAGGGGGAGGGGGAGGGGGAGGGGCGTTTGAACTATATTATGATGATGGAGCTGGGTCAGGCTTAAGACCCTTACCAGCTACTATGTCGGAGTTTTTACTCGGGTCGGGTTTCGACAGGCTGTTGGATCAGCTTGCTCAAATTGAAGCCAATGGTATTGGGAGAATGGAGAATCCACCAGCTTCAAAAGCAGCAATAGAATCATTGCCCACAATTGAGATACTTAATGACCATATTGCCACTGAATCATACTGCGCAGTATGTAAGGAGCCATTCGAGTTAGGTACCGAGGCACGGGAAATGCCATGTAAGCATTTGTACCATTCGGATTGCATACTCCCATGGCTCTCATTGCGCAATTCGTGCCCCGTCTGTAGGCACGAATTGCCCACTGAGTCACGGGATGTTGTCGATTCGAACGAACAAAATGTTGTAGTAGGAAATGAAGAGGCAGTGGAGGAGGAAGCTGTTGGATTGACAATATGGAGATTACCTGGTGGTGGTTTTGCTGTTGGGAGGTTAGGAGGGAGGAGGGGTGGTGGGGAGAGAGCACTTCCTGTTGTGTACACTGAAATGGATGGTGGGTTTAATAATAATAGTAATAACAATAATGGGGTTATAAGGAGGATTTCGTGGGGCTCTAGAGGGAGTGAATCACGGAGAAATGGTGGATTGAGGAGGTTTTTTGGCAACTTGTTTTCTTGTTTTGGTGGTGGTGGTGGTGGTGGTTCTTCGTCAAGGTCTAGTTCCACTAGTTCAGATTCTAGGATAATAAATCGAAGCGGGAGTAGTTCGATGTCGTCTGTGTTTTTAGCTACGGCGAGAAGGCGTAGAGGTTGGGGTTTTGAAGCTAATAATGGAGTTAGAAGATGGTAAGTTGCCCTCATGGGAACTAACCTGTTATTTAAGTGGAGAAGGGTAGAAGGGTAGGGACCATCTTTCCGAGTTTTCAAAGCTTGTGGTTGGTCCAAAGGGTTGGCCGCAGATAGATATCTTGATGATAAAGAAAAAAAAAGATGGTAACTTGAATACTGGGGGATGACAAGTTTATCGTCATTGTAAATAATGGGATGTTAATGTTGGCTCTTAATTGGCACGCAAGAATTTATTTTTGATATTTGTGAAGATGCTATAGAAGGGGCGGATGACACTGGAATATTGGTGTAAGAATTGACTCCTGGCAAGAAGGTAGACTGCCTCAACTCTCAAGTGCCAAATGTGCCTTTGAACTTAAAGAGAGCCCGCAATGTAATTCTTTCTTATATTCTCTCATCTTTTCGTTTTTAAGCTTTTAGTTTAAGTTTATATTCAGTCCCTTTGTTCCAATAGTCTATTGAAACTTACGAAGCTTACATGAATTCTGGTTTCTTGTATCTGGACTTCTTCACTTTTTATTGGAAATTCAGGTATGTCCCACAATAGGGGACCCTGCATTTAGTCTTGGCTTGTGAGTTAAAGACTTCCTTTTGATCATGTAATTAAATTGTTCCTCGAAGATTATAAATAGCAAACTGTTTCCTTATATTGGAATTCTATTTGTTCTTTACATTTTGATGTCATTATTTGAAGTTTGAAAGCTACTATTGTGAGTTGTTCTGTGCGGAGGAATGAGGATGGGCATGTACATATGCATAATATGATAAATGTTGAATGTTGATATTCTCTGTGTTTCGGTTCGAGAGTGATGTTTTTAAAGTGTAGTTTACTCATGGTGGATAAACTTTTGTAAACACCAGTTGCAGCAGAGCAGGGGAAGGTGAAGTGAGGTCACAATAGCAGGCCACGTTAAAATATAGCAAAATGCTGATGGAAACATAAAGTACCGGCTTGACTGATACATGAGTTTGCTTTTTGAAGTTATAGGTTTGGTATATAAGCTAAAAAAGTGATTTTAATAGATAAATGGGGCCTATGGCTTAAGGTGGTAATCTTGATGCTTGGCTTAGTGGGAACTAGTAATTTGTCGATGGGTGAACCTAATAATCCATCTGCAGATAACAAAGCCTTCCATGTATGCTGGTCCAGTTGAGTAGTAGCTCCAATCTTTTTGTTGAAGACTTTATAGACTTGTATTCAATGAGGAAATTTCGGACAGAGGACTGATATTAGCCTCAATTCTTCTCGTATGAATTATAAGTAGGCTTGGTTATCAATTAGATTACTTTGAAAAAGAGAAATAGGCAAGTTGCGAGAGACCTAGCAGCATTTTATTAGGATGGGACCTATAATATAGCCCGGTGGATTCCCATCTGCAGAGTTACCCGGTACCTGTACAAGTGGGAGATAGTAGTACCCGGTGGATAGTGCACCGGCTGGCCAGGACACCACCGCCACTGAAAAGAAAAATTCTGGCATTGTTCAGTGCAATTTCCCTGCCTGCTTAGGAGAAGAAAAATCTCTTGTTTCAAGCTTGATAGATTTTATTAGGGTAGGAGCTGTAGTTGTCTGGTGGGGCAGTGGTTATTGTTTGATGCAGCTTCCTTGCTTGCTAAGAAGAAGAAATAGTTCTTGTTTTCAGTGAAGAGTATTTGATGGATTTTAAAGTGATCCCATTAGGGATAGTGGCACTGAGTTTTATACTAATTTGTAATCGAGTCTAATGACAGGGTATTTGGGACATCCTAATCAGATTTGACTTTGAAAGCTTTCCAATTGCTACTGAATTTCCATAGTGACCTGCTGCTTAGCTCAACTCTGTGGTCTCTCCATTGTCCTTTATATAATACTATATATTATTGGTGATTAGTCACATTCTACTTTGTTCATTTTCTTAAGGTGGTAATGGTAGGTTGCATGTATGGCTGGATATGGACCATGGTAGTTATAAACTCAAACCGACAAGTGAATCTATAGAATATTATTCTTCAGTTATTATACATCTGGGCAGAAATGAGTCTGCAAAAGATAGGTTGTTGACAGGGTGCTATGATTGGGTCCATTTTTGGGTGTAGATACTGTCTATTAATATAGTGTGCGTTCCAGTTTCTAGTTAATATTTTATATTTTTTAACTAACCGTAGTGTTCGGGCCAAGCTTGCACGCACCTTAACTAATTCCACGGGGTAACTGCTACCTCCCACCAGCAAAGGTTTCATATGATGCTGTCCACCAAGGATTGGACAGATGGGAAGAAGTCACTTAATGCGGATTTGAGCCTCAGGTTCTCAACTCACTTCAATGACCACTAGGCCATACTCTTGGGTGCTTATAGTTATTGTGGCGTGCTAATTTGGAGATTAATTTTCCTGTCTTCAGTCCATGCCATGACAAGAAATTGAGTTCTTTTGGGACATTTACAGCTTTGCTTTTGTCCATTAAAAGGAATCTAAGGGCTATCCCTCCCTATTGAATCTGTCTCTTTTGAGTGAAACATAAGTGTCTATTTGACAGATTAATGAATATTTTGGGCCACTACTTGGCTTGTTACAAGTTCTAGTTTGAGGTAAACCTAAGAAAGTTATTTTAATTTGACATATTGCATATGGGGTCAATCTAGTCAGAGTAGAATTGTCACATGTTGGTGTGATAGTCTAACAATACACCTGCAGATAAAAAGGTTTTCTGAAGGTGAAAGGAGGTGTTTTTAAGAGTGACATGTAGCTATAAACTCTTGGTTAGAACTGGTACTTAATGCTATGTTGATCGGACTCTTCAAAAGTGCTGTCGCACCCGCATCGGATTCTCCAAAAATAAACTAAATTTGGAGGATCCGACACATACCCAACAACATTTTTGAAGAGTCCGAGCAACATAGACTTAAAGTGCAGAACCTCAGAAAAGTAGCCAGGTGTAAGCAAGAAACTTTCTTGCTAAGAAATAAGAATGTTAAAAAGTGGTGATTATTATTAAAAGATTAGGAAAAGAGAGGCCTTAGTTGAGAGAGCACTTACAACATTTTATTAAAGATGGGACCTAATAGTCTGGTGTGGGGCAGTAGTATTTTCTGGTACATTTCCCTGTCTGCTGAGGAGAAGAAATAGTTCTTGTTTTAAGCCAAGAATATGTTAAATAGTTTTTGTTTTAAGTGAAGAATATGTGATTGGTATATGTTTTTTAAAGTGATTCCATTAGGCACAGTGGTGGGATTTTGAGTGTTATAGTAGTTTCTGATGACAGGTTATGTGGGACTTCCTAATCAGACTTGACTTGGAAAGTTTTTCTAACTGAATTTCCATATTTGAGGGACCTTGCATCTGTTTGCTTAGCTCAATTATTATGTGGTCTCTCCTTTGTCTTAATGCATATATATATATATATATTATAATATAATGGGTGGTTAACCACGTTCTTAGTTTTGTTCATATTCTAAAGATTGATGACATGGTAGGTCTGATGTATGGCTGGATTTGGACCATGGGCTGCGGACCCTTTGATTAATGGGGCACAAATAAAGGGTTGCTTGGTGTACTAAGTTTCGGCTTTGTGCGGGGCCCGAGGAAGTGTCGGACTACAAGGTCTATTGTACGCAACTTTATCCTGCATTTTTATAATATGTTGTTTTCACGGTTCGAATGAGTTTGCTAAAAGATTGATACTTAACCAGCATTTGGTTATGTTTATGCTCGAATTCAAAAGTTGTTTGTTCGATGCTTTTTACACTGTCGTGTCGTATGATCTCATCTTCTTGATATAAGCTGGGGAAGGTAGTGTGTACGCGACCTTACCCCTACCTTTGTGAATGTAAAGAGGCTGTTTTTGATAGATTTTCGGTTCAAGTAAAACATAATCCCAACCCAGTGTATACGTTACTATCAACCGGCGAGAACACTACCGGTGTATCACCGGAAAACGGTACAAGGTTTGGACCTATTTTTGGATGTTCGTGTTTAGGTTCTCTTTTAGTTAAAGGTGCAAATTTGTGTTACCCCTTGAGCTAATGTTCACAATGTTGTATCATAGTCAATTGAGTTAGGATCTAGAACTTTGAATGTTGTGGTCAGCGCGGATTTAGCCGTTCGGTTACAGGTTCAATTGAACTCATAACTTTTAACACGATAATAACTTACTAAAATTTCAACAAAACCTATAATTTTAGCATGATAATGAGTTAAGTGTTAAGAATCTTAAAAGCTAAATCTATAAAATTTAAATCGTGGATCCGCCTTTAGTTTGTGATAACACCATTAGTCTTACCAATTAGCTGACAAGAATAAACAGAAAAGTAGATGCATAACGCATACTCTCTTTTCTTTATCCTTTTTCTTTCTCAAAAATAACGCATGTCTGAATATTCTTGGCGCCATTGTCAAAAGAATTTGTTCTCCAGCGTGGTTGGATTGGATTTGTTTTGTCTCGAATATTTTGTGAAAATAGCACATGCTAGCTAGTTTTCAGAAATATTCGGTATTTGTAAAATCATAAAAAAAATAGTCACTATTTTGCTGAAATATGAAAGCATAATCGATTGTGGAGCTCCTACGTATAAACATCCAGCATATTATGCTGAAACTCCAGCACACGAAAAGTTCTAGCATAATATGCTGGATTATGGAGCTTCTGCATTTCAACTTCTCGTATATTATGTTAGAACTCCAGCATGTTATGCTTGAAGCTCATATGTAAAAAATTCGAACTCCAACTTATTATGCTGGAGTATTTCCGGATTTTATGGGTGTTTTTGTTCAGACTTTATCATTACATGAAAAAATGACTAGTATTTTAATTACTTTTGAAACTGAGGCTATTTTTCAATTACCAGTTTGTAAATCTGGTTATTTTTTATTTCCCCCGAATAATTTTAGGAAAATACTACATCTGCAGCTTGCGTATAGCACGAAGTACCTTAGCGAAACATCATTCGCGTTTAATATCCTTTAAAAATAGAGTTTAATTCGCGAAATTAATTTTTTAATATTTTAGATTAGTCATTTAATTATTTTTTTAATATCTAGAAATAGTCATTTAATATTATTAGAAATCTTTCCTTATTTAAAATATATAAGAACTCTTAGTAATAAATTTTTTACCCTTTTTTTTTGTTTGGTAAACAAGATAGTTATATTGGTAAGGAGTGCGTGCGTACAGGGTTTGTGTGCTCTTGCACACTGCTTGGCTGAAGACAGACATTGCTACCTAAATTAAAAACATGAAAGGTGTTGGCCCTACTAAGACGATCTTCATACATGCTACATCCTAAAGTTTCATTAACCATAGTTAAGCTATTACAAGCAGTAGTAGGGTTAAGCCCTATGTTCATTACATCCTTCACCCCTTGTATTTGCCACAGGTATCAGCCCTTGGGTAGAGACTGCCATCTTGTCTTCCTGAAGGATGCGTGTGATTATAGTTGGTGGTTCATGCAAAATCTGCAACTCATCCATTACTTACATGGTACTCCTCATCTTAGCCCGTTGATCTGCAACTCTATTTTGTTTTCTGTACGCATGTATAACTGGCGGATTATGGAGTAGGTCGAGGAGGAAACTTTAAAATAAGATTCCTTGGTTTTAAATTTTTGTCGTCTTTTACACTTTGTGTGTATTGTGACTCATGATTATCTTTAATTGTTAATATAACTATGAAACTCGTGACAAATATCAGTACTAATAGCAAGATTTTCATGATAAAAATAGATATTGCAAACACTATTATAACGATTTATCTAAATGCACATCACATGAAATGTTAATAGATTTTTATAATTTGAGAATAATATTACATAACGATAACTTCATGTTGATTAAGATGATGGTGATTATAATAAATATAAATTTTTATCTTTAATTTTTTTGCTAATATTTATTTTCTTCCAGAAACATATGTAGTTGGATTTAAACAATACCTATCTAATTATTCGTATGATAGTTAAAACTAATAATATAAACTCTTTTTATTTTTTGTTTGATTTCCAATAAGGAATAAGATGAAAATTATTATGTACTTGAGTAAATAAAATTTAATTTTTAAGCCATGAAGAATATTGTTACAAGATATATTTGAGTATGAGCTAGCATATTATTCTGTCATGTCGTGCAACTAAATCAAATGAACAATTCATATACCAAATCATGATAAGACATTAGAATAATTTTATGTGATGAACGCAATTTTTTCTTTATTTTGGCTATATATTATCAATATTTATCATTTTCAAGAGCGTGTGCTTTTTTTAATTTTATTTTATAACTCAATTACATAAGTCAATAATACTATATAATTTTTTAAGAATTTATACTAACTGATATGAAGTGTACGTGCAACTTGCGTACTCTAAATCTAATACTATATTAAAATGATAATACCTTGTTCAGGAGTGTCTGCACCGACTACTAGTTTAGCAATAGTAAATGGCCGAAAGTATGTGCTTTTCTGGCAAAAGAAATTGTATTTTGCTAAAGGGTCAGTCAATAAATTTTTTAAAAGTCTTTCTGTTCGTAATCTCTGTTTGTTTACAAGATAATTAAACATCGACAAATTATAACTAAAGTTTGATATGATTACAACAAATTAGTTTTCTGTTGGCTTGACTTTTGCTATTAAACGGAATCAAAGGGCCTTAAATCTTGGGATTTGTCTCTATTTAATGAACATTTGGAAGATTAAGTGGCTATTTGGTATCTTAATGAACATTTGGACCATGACTTTACTTCAATGAAACTAGGAAAAAGCTTACACGAATTGCTTGATAGAATGAAAGCTACTCCTATAATTTTATTTGGATTAAAGTAGCTAAACAACTTGGTACTTAGAATTGAATTTTGTCACTGTCTTTTCGCTAACACTATAATTTTTTTGGTCAATTGTCTATGAGCCGAGGTCCCCCGGAAATAGCCTCTCTATCCCTCTGAGGTAGGGTAAGGTCTTCGTATACTCTACCCTCCCAAGACCCCACTGGTGGAATTTTACAAGGTTGTTGTATAATTTTTTTGAATTTTGTGGTGTTAAACACGCCAGAGTATTTGTTTCGCTATAAAAACTTTTCATTGATTTCAAAGAGATTATTTTTTTTGGAACCCAAAAAGAAAATAAGTTAGACGTAAATTGGAACAAAAAGGAGTTTAAAGAGATCTCCCCTAGTTATTTGTAGTTTTGTACTTGTTGTTTGCATGAAGTGGCTCTTCCAAAAAGAATGAAGAATTAACCCAAATAGCAACCGACCCAACCGTTTAAACTAAAATTAACCGGTGGAGGTATAATATATGTATATGACTAAAAAATAACCAATGAATATAGCCTGCTTTTTGGGTAAAGATCCCTTTTACATGGTAATACAAGGGAAAGTGGGGAGTTAGGAGGCTGAACTCTACATCATTTAAGCATTATCAACGGAACAATTCGATGATCGTTACAATTCAAACTATAGTGTCACGAATTAAAATTTAATGGATTTTGTAACATTGTTGGCCAATTCACTATAAGCAACATTTGAAATATCCGATTATTTGAGATCTTTAAAACCATCAATTGTTAGCTGAAAATGTGCTCTGTAAAATACTTAAACAACAACAACAACAACAACAGAAGACCCAGTGTAACCTCAGAGGTGGGGTCTGAGGATGGTAATGTGTACGCAGACCTTACCCCTAACTTGTTAATCTGTAAAATACTTAAACAGATTGACCGAATATCCTTCCTGTATAAACTATGGAGAGATGCCAAAAGATTTAACAACTTGAAAGCAAAGAAATACTTCTCGATCAAGGAAATGATAAAGCTTACGAGTTTAGCATATTTAAACATCCGATATATTAAGATCTAGATATCATGTCCTATTCGTCGTCTATACGTATATATATCATATAATACATACCGGATTTTACTTCGCTTTACCCTTTCCTTTTCCTTTCTTTGCTTCAAGTTTGGCTTGGATACGAGCAGCTGCTGCTGCCTTAGCTTCTTCTCTCTTCTTCTTCTCTTCCTCCTTAGCTGCAGCTGCCATTTCTCTTTGTTTCTTTAGCTCCCTGTTTAATACAGTACCAATTGTTTTGTGGAAATTAAATTCAGTTGTTTTTTAAAGATATAAATGAAGGCTCTTACAGAGAATAAAGCATGATTTTCAAGCTAACAGCACAGAGAGAGAGCGAGAACTTACTCCAGCCTAGCCCTTTCATCTGAAACACTGCTGATACTAGAACCTTTACGTGGTCTACAAGCCACGAGCTCCACCTCAAAAACAAGGGTTGCACTGTATTAAGATGTTTCAAAACCAACAATCAGATTACCTCTTCAAAAGAACACCGCCCCTAACAGCCCAAGACACTCATAGTGTTGCCACCAATCAACGTCCTCTTTACTTTCTTTAACTGTTTAGAGTGCTGGAAGGTCAAGGAAGTTGATGACCTAATGACTTGATGAGATGCAAATGCTAAAGAAACAAGTATTTATTTCCTAAAAGAAAACCTGTAAAAATAAATTCTGAATGATGTCCAAGAGCTGAAGGCAATCCACACAATCCAAGGCTCCCAGCTCCATTTTAGTGCTAGCCATTTAGTAGAGAGGCTTTGTTTTACATAGTTCAAAGTATAAGTGAACCCATACCATTTTCCTAATACAGAAACATTATTCTTTCTCCTCCATTTTTGGAAAGAGTATACCTTCACCATAGTAGACTACCAGAAATAGACACACTTGCAGCATGTAAAGAACTAGAGTTAACTTACTCGGGGGGAATATCCGGCGGGGATCCTGCACTTCCATAGGCATACTCTGGCTTGCAGGTAATTACAGCTACTTCCCCAACCTGAAAGATCAAAAAGAAAAAAGTTGAACACTAATTTAAACTCGATGTACAACCACCACAAGTCAGAGAGCATATTGACCTTCATGGTCCTCAGTGCAACGTCCCAAGCCTTAATAACAGAACCAGTACCAATCTCAAAGGAGAAAATTGTATTATCTTCACGGGTGGTATCAAATACTTCACCGGTCTCAGCAAGAGTGCCTTCATAATGAACTGTTTTGATACCGAAAAACAAAAGGAAAAGATTAATGTGCCGAATCTCTACCAGGAATATGTAGCTATTTCCAGTACAGCTAAAGAGAAATATGCACATGTTAGCAATATAGAAACTGTAAATTTGGAGATGACCGATCACTGAAACAAGATACATGGTGAGGACAAATAGTCATTTTCAAAATATGGATCACAAAAGAGTATTAAGTTTAAATTGAACCTCATCCCTGCTTTTATTTCATATGTTGCTAGAAGAGAAGTCACTAAGCAAAAATAAAAAGCATTTTCCATTATTCTTGAGCTCTTACGTGGGGCATTGGGCTACACTACTAGTCATTGTTTTAAAAAGCATTTTCAGGCTCGCCCTGGGGCGAGGCGCACCAAAAAATGCCCCGAGGCGATGGTGTGGGGCGAAAGTCTCAAGAGGCGTACGCCCAGCAATTCGGGGCGTACGCCCCGGCGTTTGAGGAGCATTTTTAGTAAGGCGTAAGCCCCAGAGACTTTTTCAAATTAAAACAAAATTTGTTGAATACGCCCTTCATATAATACTCAAATTCTCAAAAGTCAGCTTGTAATTATTCAAAAGTTTTAAAAAGGAACTGAAATGTATTAAATTTAAAAGTCAAGACCTTTTTTATTAATTGAAGCTCTAATTTATGGTTTTTTCCAATTCTTTATCTTGTCCGCTGTCTGCTAATATCTCCCAAAAGCAACGAATATGCAATGAATATTCAATTTTTTTTTTACAAATACAAAGAGAACATCATTCTCCTTCATAGCAGCAAGTTCCAAGTTCAATTGCAGGTAAGTCATCCTTTTTGTTCCTCCATGTAGAAAACTTTATTCTTTTCGATTCAAGTTACTTGTGCTTGTAAGTAGCATACAATAGATTGTTTTGGTTAGTTTTTTTTTTTGGGATGGAGCACATCTATCTATCTATCTATATATATATATTCACATATTTATAGATTTCTTCAATTTTTATGCAATTTTACCTGTTTATAAATATTTACTGTAATTATATTATTTTACAAAACATTAAAAATTAAATAACCATGGGGCTTACGCCCCGTGCCTCGTGGCTTACGCCTCGCTGAAGCATATGTAAAACGCCACGCCTTATGCCCCGCCTTTTAAAACACTGCTAGTAGTGCACAAGTCAATCCAGGGACAGAATTATGGTTAACAAAATCCAAAATGTTGGTCGGTGTCTAATAATTTGTCAGTCTCAACTATTGCCAGAATAATGAAATCTAGAAGCTTATCTGCTTATGCATGTAAACGTGCAATTTTCCAGTTCAAAAGTGGAAGGATACAACCCTGGAGACTTATTCAGTAAAAAAAGAAGACCTTAAATTATGAGTTTATTGTCAAAAAGAACATTTATCTTGACAGTTACTCTTGTCAAAATCAAATAATGCACGCTTGAGTGAGGGATGGAAGGATATTGTGGTATTCGAATTATCCGCAGAGTCAAAATCAAATAATGACACGCTTGAGTGAGGGATGGAAGGATATTGTGGTCTTCGAATTATCCGCAGGACTTCATGGCGATGGAAGTAGAGTAGCCGGAGCTCCCAATTGAGGCCTAACTTACAGCAGAAACTGTATTAAATGTACTAACAGTGACTTTTGAGGATGTGCTTTAAGATTCTCAATCTTTACACCCCTTTTCAACTATCTCAAAAGCTCCCACTCTGCCTTTCTTTCTTACCCCAAACTTCGTTCTTCAAGGATACTTCAAACATTAACTTTTAGTAGAAAGAAGACCTATTTAGCTTTTCAACATTAGCATATTGTTCTACAGCCAACCAAATCAGAATTTGCTATACTTTCTCTATTTACGACAATAAATTAAGCATGGTTTTGCAGGAGATTTCTTCTTTTCAATTTATAAGGAGCACCCTTGCCTTTGTAAAAAAGTAATGGCATGAGAGCTATAGTTACACAGTAAAGGCTCACCATGCATTCAAGTGTTATCCTAATAAAGTAATAATATATAAGTAGTCCATTGTAAGAGACATGCCAAAATGAAAATGCGAGAGTGAATACAATAGAAAACACAAACAATGTAGACATTTTATGTCATATGCCCAAGGCTATCTATGTGACCCATACCATCAACAAGAGGAAGACTCTCAGAGGGAGCAATTGCATCAGGTTTCGGACGTTGCACTATTTTTTTCATAACACCTCCATCTCCAGTTAAATCAATTGCATCACCCATGTTATACAACTTTTCTGCAACCTGGCTGGAAAATAACATCAAGTCACGAGCAGACGATGTTATTCACATTATTTAAGCAACTAACTGCTTAAACCACACACACACAAAAATGAAGGAGATAAATGGGGAAGTTATGAGAAGGAAATAGTTTTCGTAAAAATGTTACGGGAGGATTTATCAACATCAAAGGCGTTAATTTTCACAAATTAAGCACATGTTCTGAAACTTAACCAGCTTAAAAGCGTTAAACTAGACCAGCATAATGAAGAATAGAAGGGCAAAAAGGAAAGCATTACATTACACTGTATGTAAGATTTCGGTTTGAGAATACCATTCCCATTCTAATTGCTGGCAATTTAAACTGCAAAGTTTACATATTCTTGCAAAGTCTATAAGAACTCACCTAATATTTTTAGAAAAAATTGTCTTTCACCATTTTTTTCTTTTTAATACTAAAATTTGGAAGTTAACATTATTAAAACTGACCAGAAGGCCTTAAAATTCCTACTTGAGCAAAAGTTGCACACAGGAGCACAATTGAAGAGGGTGACTAAACTCATGCAGTATGACTTTGAAATAAAATAAGAAAGGCAAGGAGAATAAAGCTGCAGATGCTCTATCCAGGATTTCTGCAGTGGAAATTGCTGCTCTCTCACTATCCATTGTGAGAGCTGACCTACTACAGGCCATCATGAATAGCTGGAGTACAGATCCAGAGTTACAAGAGCTAATGCATCGATTGGATAATCTCAAAGAAGAAGGGAAGGGGTATTCTTTCATTAATCAACAATTGCGGAAAATTGGGAGACTAGTAGTTGGGTCTGATGCAATGCTTAGGAAGGAGATACTTCAACTTTGGAATGACTCGGTTACTGGTGGTCATTCTGGAATTGACCCTACTTACAGGAAGGTTGATGCTCTGGTTTGCTCTGTTTTACTGGAGGGGGATGAAGGAAGATGTGGAGAACTATGTTAAAAAATGCGATCTGTGCCAAAAAAGCAAGTATGACCACTCTGCATCTCCAGGCCTGTTACAGCCACGACAATCCCAGCACAGGCATGGAGTAGCATTAGCATGGATTTCATCGAGGGATTGCCTAAGTCTAATGGGAAATAAGTCATTTGGGTGGTGGTGGATAGATTGCAAAGTATGCTCATTTTGTAGCAGTTAAACATCCTTATTCTGCAATAGACATTGCCAAGCTGTTCATGGAAAATATCTTTAAGCTTCATGGAATGCCTGAAGATATTGTGAGTGACAGGGACCCACACGAGCATATTGTGGCAAGAACTGTTTGCTACCCAAGGAGTGACCTTAAACACTTCTACTGCTTATCACCCACAGTCCGATGGTCAAACTGAGGTTATCAATAGGTGTTTGGAGACTTATTTGCGATGCTATTGATCTGACTCACCTGCAGATTGGGGACATTATTTGATCTTTGCAGAATGGTGGTATAACACCACCTTCCACACATCCACTCAGACCACACCATATGAAGCCTTGTATGGTCAGCCTCCACCTTTACAATTGCCTTATATGAAAGGAGATTCAGGGGTACCAGAAGTGGATAGAAGCTTGACGACAAGGGAGCTCAAGTTGCAGCTACTTAAGTTCCATCTGTCCAGGTCTCAATAGAGTATGGTCGACCAAGCCAACAAGAAAAGATCAGACAGACAGTTTAATGTTGGAGAGTGGGTATATGACCCATACCAAATCCTTCAGAAGGCAGGCAATGTTGCCTACAAACTGTCCTTTCCTCCACAGTTGATGTTGCACCCCACCTTCCATGTATCCTTACTTAAGCCCTGTTACGAGGTCCCTGAGAAAGTATTTCACCCTCCAATTTTGGACTTGTCCAGCCCCTATTGTCCTTGTCCTGCTAAAGTGTTGGACGGAAGGATATTTCAGAAGGGGAATAAGGCAATAGTTCAGCTTCTAATTCAATGGGATCAGCTCCTAGAAGATCAGGCAACTTGGGAAGATGCTAGTATTTTGCGTGTCAGGTTTCCATCCTTTCTTCCTCGAGGACAAGGATTTTCAGGGGGGGGGGGGGGACCCT